>CAEMYA010000009.1:3832080-3903399 GCA_903131615.1 Diplodus sargus
CCCCCCCCCCCCAAGTGAACTGAGACCGAGTTGAATCAGACATTGAGTGAAGAACAAAGAAGGCTGTCGGTGATAACACTGTTCAGATACACTTGGGTGCCGTGCCTGTATCTGACTCATTTGAGAAGATATATTCTTTGACATTATGCTACGCCCGACCTTGCGTGATTGTGTTAAGTTCAACAGCTGGCGGCCTCAGAGGAGGTCTTCTGCTGTTGGTATGTGGCTGAACAGCTGACTGTGCTTTTAGTTAAACTGTAGCCAATTTTCGAACTCTGAAAGCCAGATGTGGACGGTAGCACTTAGATGATACGGTGTGAACGTTCCACCATGACAGAATTGTTACAGCTATTTAGTTTCTCTGTGTTCAATGGGATTGTTTAGCTTCCAGTGGACACGTCCAGTTTGTTTTGTTTTATTTGTTCAGGCCACAATGGCGACCAGTTACAACACTTCACTTATTGTAGTGGCCATTCTACAATGTTCCAAGTTCAAAGGCCACTTGTTCTGGAAGGTCTTCAGTCTCAGTCTCAGTTTTACTCGTGTTTGATAGAAATAGATCCAACTGTTATTTATCTGAAGCGCAATATTATAATATCATGTCAGGTAGCTCTTTAAAGAAGTTATATTTTGATTCAGTCCGTGACTGACTTGAGGTTTTATTCCCATCAATAGACGTTATAACATACAGTTACATATGTTCAGACGTTGCGATCGCACAAACATTCTTTACTCAAGTAGAAGTACAGATACTTGCATAAAAGTGAAAGTAGAAAAGTACAGGCTCTGAAATGTACTCTAAGTATAAAAGTAAAAGGTTTCCCTCTGAAGGACATTTCTGCCATATCTGTGTAAAAGCTAACGGAGGACTCCTAGACTTAAAGGTAGAATCCGTAGAATTATTTTGAGCTGTTTGTCAATGCACCAGAAAGACAGATGATTGCTGAGTGTCATTCCCAGGATATCAAATGCCAGCATTTTGGGTTTGTTAAGCATCCCGAGCACAGCAACAAACTGAAAGAATAAGAAAATCCAGGCAGAGATACGAGACACTAACACGCCTTTTCTGTTTTCATGTTGTTACATCTTTAGCAGAATTTCTTCCAACGTCTGACGTGCATAATATCCACTGATAGATTGAAATCAGTCTTGTGATGTTGGAAAGGCAACGTGCAATGATGCAAAAAATTCAAATTAAGTTAATTAAAATGTAATTAAATTAGATTGATATAAGGAGTAGAAAGTACATATATAAGTATTATATTTAAGTGCTGATACCTTGAAAATCTACTTAAATAATTCCAACCTCTGAATATAATGATGCAGTCTAACTTGTTTTTTTCTTAAACTTTTTTACTAATCAAACATCTGTTGAACTGTATTTTCCGTCAGGAAGTAAGAACTAAGGTCACCACAATGTCTGTGTGTGTGCATTTGACTTTAGAAAAATACTGAGGTAAAAATACTCAAGCGTGACTCCCGTGTTTCCTAAAAAAAGTCTGTGTTTGGTCTGATCTGGAGAACACTGACAGATGGAGAGTGTGAACGTTTCAGTTGGTCAGTTCTGGTTGTGCAGCGTTAAAGACCGAGCTCAGTGGTGCCACTGTGAGCCATATGTACGCAGGTTTTCACTCCAAACATTTAGGCTGTTTTCACTAATTAGTTCCTCCCTTTTTCTGGCTGTCTGTGATATGAATGGATGCTGTCTGCTCAGTGTATTTTCATGCTGTAGTGCCGCAGCTTACAATACAACTTTCCATTTTTTTTTCTGCTGCAGAATAAAAGAGAGGCCCGGTGCTGTTCATTCTGATGGCTCCTGGTGACAGCTCTCAGAAATGAGCGGAGCAGATGCTCAATAGGTCATAAAAACTGTGACTTTGACCGTGGCAACTGACAAAAAGGCTTCTGTCATTCTGCCTCTGACATGGTAGAAAATATGTGTTCATACATATGGATGTTGTGTTTGTGTGTGTGTGTGTCTGTCTCTGTGTGTGTATGTGTGTGTGTGTGTGAGGAAGGGAGGTTATAAATAACAAGCTGTGTCTTTGCCGTTGGATTAAATCTGCAAAACATCAATTTTAAAACCACTGAAACTACGTTTCTTTGTTTTGTTTTTGATATTCAATTTTCAGCATTATGTTGTGACAGCGCCTGGTTCTGTTTAGGAAAAGATTCGGTTTTGGCTCACTGGGTTCTGTCGCCAACATCTTGTTGAAAATATCCAGTGGTTTCCAGTTTACAGATGTTGAAACGCTGTCTTGAACAGTGGTCTCTGGCTTGGCAGCCATCTCGCCGAGCTCTAATGTAGCTGCCCTCCACCTCCCAACATGAAAGTCAGCTCATACACATGCACTGTGAAAGTAACATGACACGTATACGAATTTAAATGTGTCTATGGTGTCTATGATCCTCCTGAAGAGCACTTTTGTAGACGTATGCAGCCGTCAATACTTCTCATCTTTGACAAACCAGCCAAGATGATTGTCTAAAACTCAAACTAAAGTATATTATTAGCATGGGGTTTGAAGTTTTGTGCAGGCACGTATGCTCTAAAATGGCAAGATTTCTGTAGACAATACTATTAATGTGTGGTATTGTTAATTTGGTTTGTTTATTTTTGTTATCATACACTTAAAGGTAAGTCACAACTGGTTCTCTGTCTAATGTAGCTGTAAAAACTCAAATAGCAAAGCAGGTAATGTCAAGCATTTGCTTATTAAACCTGAACATTTGAAATAAACTGGATATGATTCACCTCAGATCTTGTATCTTACCTTTCTGAATGTTACTCATTATTCACGGTTGAGTTATTTCAGTTCACCCCATCGGTCACCATGCATGTGTTTAGGACAGGAGATAAAAAGAAACAGAAAGCTGCACGTATTTTTACCCACTGCAGTCTTTTCTTGCGCGCCTCCAACAGGAGAGTGAAAAAGCGTGTTTTTATTTGCTTATGCATGAACAGAAACTCTTGAACTATTTTAAGGTGTTGTCGCTGCAAAGTTCAGAGAGTTTTCCACCACATTTCCGATGCGTTCCTCTTCTCCTTCATGTTCTAGTGACCCAGTTCGCAAGACTGACGGTCCACCACAGACAACTGCCCACACGTTGACTCATCACAGCGCTGCAGTATGATGTGCAGGCTGCCCTTCCTATTCCTACATGAGCTTCAGTTCACTTCAGAGAAGTGTGTCAGTTGCATAACAGCAGCATATAACTGCAGTGGCAGGTTGTTTCAGTGCTCATGAGGGGTTTTACAATACAACAACCTGTGCTGCTCGTGATCCTTCTGGGAAGATGGCTACTTTTGTTTCAGGTTAAAAGAAATAATTCATGACAGAGCAGCAATGTAACCTGTTATATATGAAAAGAACTCACTGACCCCTTTTGGTTTAAAGGCTGCAGACATGGCTATCTCATAAAGCCTCTGGTAAATTGAAATGTTGCCGCTGCTGTCAGATTTCTTTTGAACAAACAATCCAAGTGTTCTCGGTTTTTCAAATAAAAAAAAGAAAAGATAATCAGGTCACTGCATGATTGAAACGCTGTTTGTTTTAGCACGAAGCTAGTTACCTGGTTGGCACCAAAAAAGATGTTGCAATGAAATGACGCCCTAACAAATGAAGAAAATTAATTTTATGTAATCATGAGTCATGTAGTTCACTGTGTTCTAGCTGTCAGATCTGCTGCCAAGGCCACAGGTGGTTCATTTTTTATCTCTGGTGATGACGATGAGGTGTAAAATGGTTTCTAAAAGCATAATAGAATGAAAACCAACAAGCGACCAAGTCCAGAGGACTGAAAACCCTCTCTGGTACCGTCTAAAGCGTGATGAACCCAATCAATGCTGTTTGGCCCAGCTAATTATTTTTTATCATAATAGAGTATGAGACCAATCATGTGCCTAACCATCACAATATTGTTGTTTCTTATTCATACATAGTTCTTCACGATTAGACGACTGATTTGTTGATCAATATCAAATTATCTTGGATAACTGGAAATGGAAATGAGTGGCAAGCTTAGTTACATGGCTACTTGTTCTGCAGACATTGCAGATATTGTTCCCTAGGACCTAATTTAAGTCATTTTTTAAATGCAAATTTAGGATATTTGTTCAATGAAATCCTACCAGAACCTCCCAATAAAATCTCAGGTCTGGGTTTCCCCAGAGGAGATTGATTGTCAGAGGTGTCAGGCCGATCCTGACACATTCTTGGCACACACATATACAAGGTTTTTGCAATGTGAGATAGTGCTTTAACTTTTCATCCTCTCAGTGTTTATGTTTCATTATTTTGCTTTTGTTTTCATTTCTAATACAGAGGTGGTCTATTTTAGATGAGGTAGCCACATAAAACCCTGCAGTGCGTTGTCACTCCCAACTTGTCAAATACAGCAGCTTGATTAAGCACCAAACTATGCTGCTCTGCTCGCCCCTCCAGTGTCAGTTTCACACATGAATGAATCCTTGCTCAAGTGAAAACTTCTTGCAACATCTGGTCTTTCAAAATAACTTCTATACCGTTATAAACATTGTAAAACGGTTGTGGTTTGTTTAGGTTTAGCCACAAAAACTACTTGATTTATGAAAATAAACAGCAAAACTAGTAACTAGGTCTAGTGACTTATGTCGCCCCACTTCACTTACATCATGTAATTAAAAGAAGAGAGAACAACAAGTCAGTGCTGAGAATATTGGTCACATACAGGACCGATCCCAGTCTCCTGGGTGTAAGTCCTGCATACAAGCCAACCCGACACCCTCCAGCTCAGATTTTTCTTGCCCTTTCTGCTAGAACGTCAAACTTTGAAGCGTAGGGTAACTGACCAGGCTGCTGTATTTGATGCGTTGCTCGTGAGAAAGGGCTGGCGGGGAAAAGGTCAAATTAAAAAGGCAAAAAGAGAATTCCATGATTAAGGCAAATCCCAACTGCCTCTGAAGCCAGATCGCGTCATGATGGCCTAAAGGACAGTGGCTGTAGATGAAATTAAAAGACACTTTGAAGTACTGAAGACTTCAGGGTCCTGGAAAAGAATCTACATTTAATGGCTTTACATCCATTTTTCAAAGAGAAGGAAGTCAAATCCCAGGTGCAAGTGATGAAGTCAATAATGATGGTTCCATTTAATTTCCATTTAACTGTTTGTTTCAAAGGTGACGTACAACAGCCCAACACCTGTGCTTTGATGAGTCAAAATACCAGTCGTAAAAAAAGCCCATTGATATAAACAAACCTGAGCATACAGACATGAAGAACTGGCCACAGGTGACTCACATCAGTGGCAAATTACCTGTTGTGACATCACTAATCGAGATGTGGCCAGAAGCACAGACCTGAACGTGTCAAAGCGCAGACGGATCGTGTTTTATAAGTGATCCAATATGGACGTTACCCTTCAATATCATTTCTAACATTTAATGTTTTTGGACAGCGCTAATAGGACACAGCTGCCTGCAGCTGGAGCATTACAGGGTGTTGATGATGTCATGGCATTACTGACCGCGGTTAATCACTCAAAGTGATTTATAGGGATAAATCCCCACAGTGGGCCAACAGATTAACTCACCGCCTACATGCTCACTCTAATCTCGCGTGCCACAAAAAAGTACAGTGGGCTTTAACGCTAAAGACAATATGTCAGTGTTTAATGGCTTTATTGTAATCGCTGACTAATTGATGTCCGGCAAACATGACTGAATCATGAAGTGACATATTTGTTTCCAGTGATGACGAGACAGAAAAACATGGTTTACATAATGCTCACGCCTGCAGGGGAGTTCTGCTGCAGTGTGCTGTAATTTTATTACAATGTGTGATGGACGAGGAGGGAGACTTTCACCATTATTGATGTCGGAGAGACAGTGCCATTAGAAGAAAATGTGATTCTATAGCAGGAAACATGCAGCTTCACAGACTTTATAGTCTGAGATGGTGTTATAACCCTGAGTGTTTTTCTAAAATAAAACACAGGGGAGATCTAAAGGATGCAGAGCTGATTACGTGACACAGTGTTCCACTTTCGCCTGGTCTTAATAATCCGAACTTGTGATTGTTGCCACACTGGCAGGTGAATAAGAACATGACAGTAATTTGATCACAGACAGCAGCTGTGTTCATAAATGACAGCTTATAATAAACATCAGAAAATGTGATTCATGGTTGGCTACAAATGAAATGTTTATATATTTAAAAAAATTAAATCCCTTTTTCGTTTAATGTCATAGAGAAAAATACTTAGAATGACCCAATGCCACATATTTATATACACAGCAGAATAGTGTAAAGTCTTATTAGGTGACACTTTTTTTTCTGTTTGCCTGTTTTGCAGACATGTTTTGGTGTTTGGGCGGCCCATTGACATAACTAACAGTGACGGTGTCTCATGGGCAATGTCAGTGATTACAAAAAAGATGGTTGTCTCGATTCATTTAATCAAATGTATTTTGACACTCACTGTGAGCTTTAAACAGTTAAGACCAAGGGTCTACAGTCATGCTAGTGGCGCTGTGGTGCTTTGAGCTGATGCTAACATGCTCACTGTGACAATCCCAGCATGCTGATGACTGGCAGGTATGTTATAGCCAAAATATCTGTGGGCCAATATTATGGAAACTCCTTTGGTTTTAAAGAACACGGGGCAGAAAATGATTTATAATAGCTAAATGTTGAGTGGAGTTTACTGTTTCAGTTCACTTTTAGACAGTAACATTTATTGTTAAACTGTGAGATATCCTGCTTCCATTACATTTGAGGGATCACTGCAAGAACATGTGTGTAAATCAATTGAGGTATCAGTACTGACAGTGGCCTCAAAAACTGCATATCTGTTGGGCTCTAAATAAAAGTAGAGCTGAAGCTAACAGTAATTTCATTAGTTTTACAGCTAGAGCCATAAACTAAAGTTCAAGTAAGATTTTGACAAAATTAAATTAAAAGTCGTGTTTTCACTAAAGTTATTACACTTCATGTGTTTACCATATTTAACGGCACTCCATATGATTGTTGTCAGGATTTTCTACCGAGAATAGAAGAATGTTGACCTGCCGGCAGCACGATATGAAGAATCAGGAGCTGAGAAGAGTCGGCTCGTCTCTCTGAAGAACACGACTGTCTGCGCAACATTTCATGGCTTTACATCAAGTTGTTCTTGAGATATTTCAACCTGGACCAAAGTTGTGTACCGACTGACTCTGCCATCCCCTCGGGCCACACTGCCAAAAAAACAAAACGTATTTGTGCAACGTTCATGTTTAGTGTTAAATTAATTGACTCAATCCTAGTTGTTATTTTGAGCTCTGGCTACAAACTTTCATAGTAAATGAAAAACTCCTACTGTTTGGAGAGAAACAGTCGTGATATGCCAAAGAAAATTGTATTTTGTTTCTCTCCAACTGATTCATGTGTCTCTCAGATAGCTGTAAAACATTTAGTGCTGGAGGGAAAAACCCAAACACAAAGTGAAGCTTTTTAGCCGTCACAAACAATAGAAACACAAAGTCTGGACTGGTGTCACCTAACATCGCGCCTTCAGCCAAATGTAAGAAGAGCCGTGCTTTACTTCTGTCATCCGTGCATGTGAACTTGTCTTTGTGTACTTTGTGTGTGCACATGCTGACCTCAGTCCATGTTTGTCCCTGCAGAATACCTCCCCGACACAAAGCTAGGACACAGGAAGAAGCAGAGAAAATCAGGAATCTGGGACTTGGTGCTATATTTAAAAATTAGATCAGGCCTCTTGTAAAACTAGATAGTACGACAGTCTTGCGAAAATTGAATTATGTAGATAATGATGCACTCGTTCAACTCTATTATCCATCGGTGCTCAGCTGGAATGGAGAGAAACTGGAGCACAGAAACAGCAGGGTCACATTCAGCTCTGCAAAATATCTGCAAAGTGAAAGAAAACGCTGTTTTTATAAGGTGGCACCTCGCAAGATGACTTTTGGCACGAAATGAAAATGACAGAATGATTCACAAGCCCTGACAACATTTCCCTGAGTGGTGATGACTTCCAGATTTGGTCGATTAAATTTTAACACTGACGTCTTATTTCTTCCAAAATGGTTTTATAGCTTTTAGAAAAACAGGCACTGCAAAATTGGAGAATCCGCCAGAGGAAAGCGATGGTGTTGTTGGTCTGTGCGAGTATCTTTAGTCTGGGCTGATTATAGGCCTGGAGGACTCGGGCAGTTTTAGCTACTCCTTCGCTCCTTCGCTGGATGCTTTGATGCTGGCATGCTGAATGGCCGGCGTGTAAGAAGAAGGAGCTCAAAGTCTCATTCAGACTGTCACAGAAACACGAGCCCCCGGAGGGAGGGGGAAAACAAAGCATGATGTCACCAGAGAAAGATCGAAGTGTGAGTCACTAATATATCTGCTCATGATGAGTGGAATGTGTGTGTGTGTTACAGTGACACCCAGTGTGTGTGTGTGAAGATGTGAGGACATGTAGTTTCCCTTCAGTTTTATGCAGGCTTGCTTTATGTCGTCCAGCATCGACCCCCTCCACCACCTCCTCACTTTAAAGTAGCACGTGGGTCTAAATTGTATTACTGTAAGCTGCATCATGCTGTTAAGTGTAGCCCGTCTGACTCTTCACCACACTGTCGTCTTATTGTCTCTCTGCTGAAGAGCAATGTCGGACATTTATTTACTCAGGTAAGACGAACGCGTCCTATCTCATTGAGCTCTTTCAGGGAACATTGATTGTGCTTTTGGTTGTAATTCAGTATTTCCTTTTTTTTTTTAACATTTAGTGGAATATTGCAACAAAATATGAATAAGTTAATACTGTTACCTCTGTAGGAAAGTCTGTTGTGCAAATTGCTGATTCTGAGTAAATTATGTTCAAATATTGCAGTGATTTTGTCTCGATACTTGAAAAATATGTGTTTTCTTCCCATAACTTAGATTTCAACTACATCACCTTGAATGTAGGATGTTGGGCTGCACCTAACAATTACATAAAATTATTTTCTCACTTCATTGATAAATTATTTGGTCTATAAAAAGATGAAAAGGACGTCGACCAGTGTTTCCCAAAGCCTAAGAAATTGTCCTCAAATGTCTTGTTTTGTCCACAACCCAAAGATCTTGAGTTTATTGTCACGGAGGAGTAAATCAAAATAGAAAATATTTGCATAAATAAATTGGAGTTTTGACTTTTTTCTTTGGAGATTAGTTAAACTGATAAATCAATTATCAATCATTTCATTCAAAAGTTGACACTTAGCTGACTCGTCGTTGCAGCTCTAATGCGATGTTATCCTCTGCTCTGTTAAGCGCATGCTTGTGTTATTCACGTGTGTGTGTCTGAGTGTGTGTTGTGTGTCCGTGTGAAGCGGTCTTTGTCATGCACGTCAGGTTGTCTCAAGGCTTCACTTCACTTCATAAATAAGTCATGAGTAGGAGGATATTTAAAGGATGAGAGCACACAGGGACACAGACGTGATTATTGTAGATTTTTACTTCAGCGATCAGCGATCTTCAGTCACTGAAGATGATGAAAAAGTCAGACAGTCGAGGCAAGTTTATTTATATACGGCGCGTAGCACAGAATTAGAGTTTTATTCTAGAACGGCTTTACAGTCCGTATGTTATACGACTCTCTGTGCTCACGCTTTGGGGAAAACAGGGGAAACAGCAGGGAAAGCAACAGAGGACTTGCAGGACTAGCTTACATGAAAAGACTACATAGAAGTAGTCGTCTTATCATTTTCATATTAAAGGCTTAGACTGCAATATGTTGGGGTTTTTTGACAACTGAAAAAAGCTGGTTAAAGGTGGAGCTGTTTGCCATTCAGACATAAAAATCTTTCAGACTGATCTCCATGAGAAGAATCCTGTCAACACCTTAACAGTTAGCACATTCAATAGAAAATGTCTTATTGATAAAAGATAATAACATTAATATATCACACCTCAGAACACGGAACAACATGTGCATTTAATCTCTCTCTCGATGTCTTCAACATTATTCTTCTACAACCTTGATATTATCTTTATCATTGATGAGGGAAAACCCAACAGTTCCAGAGCTCCTGGTGACGACTTATACTACCAAACAAGTGATGAAAAACACTGGAAGAAAAGAGAACAGGCAAGGAGAGCTGCGAGGAGCCGTGCGTGTTTGGTGACATAGACGGGAGGAAGGGCACCACTAACTGCAAAAACGGACAGGAAGTTGGCTAAAACAACTACAACGCTTCCTTCAGTTTTAATCTGTCAACGTATAAATACATGGAGAAAGTTATCTGCAGATTCCCTACTCCAAAACCCAACAATGTTGAATTTACAATACCGTAATAAACAAAACAAAAAAAACAGCAAATGCGCATTTAAGAAGAAGAAAACATCTGAGGCATTGTTGCTTGAAAAATGACTCGAAATGAAGCAGTTATCAAACTTGCAGGATCAGTTTTAGAGCAACTTTTTAGTTAGGATCATTTCAGCTCTACCTCACGTTCAATTCAGACACTTCTGTTGGAAGTGTTGTTCTACTTCATGTTTCAGTGTGTTTCAGATTTTCACAGCCTTGAACCGAAACACTGTGGTCCTGTACACTGTAATGAATATTTTAGGTTATGGTCATATCGTACTGTTATCAGTAACCGGCATTAGATGAGGTAGGATGGAGGGGATGGGGTTGGTGGACCGGTGAAGGCCCCTACCATTACGTCTTTGGAGGGAGAGGTGGTGTCTGCAGGGCCGGGGTGGGGACAGCCGGTGTTGGCACGGCCTGAAAGGACCCGTTCTCCTGCTGCCTGTGCCAAGTGGTGTCAGTCTGACACTGGCTTTCACAGCACGTCTCGCTGGAGGTTGTGGCTCGAGGAGCAGGAATACATTAGGCAAAGCTGTCGAAACATATGGTCTCTTTTTAGAGGCTCTGATTGATTTCTGTGTTGTGCTCTTTGATTATTTTTTAATCCAATTTTAATTGGATTCATTCTTGGTTTCTTTTAACCCTTATTCAACCTTTCTGATTATTATTTTCTTTTACCTTACCTCGACTGCTTCGCTTTCCTTCTTGGTGCGGCTTTTAAAAAACACCAAATCAGCATTTTATGTAGTTTCGTCAAGTTTCACTCACTTCCTTGATCTCATTCTCTCTCCCGGTTGAGGAATTTAAAAACTTGTGACTCAGAACTTTTGGCTACTTTGATGCTGTAATTGATACGTAATGGTTTAATGGCCGCTCCCCTCAAACCATCCTCTCCTCTTTCTTCTTTCCCACTCGTTTCAGTCAGTACCTCTGTGGTGGAGGCAGACACCCTGGAATGCGCAGCTGTTGCGCCGCCGTTCCTACGGTATTAATCTGACATAAAAGCTTGTTATCAATCATACAGTATGCAGAAAGGATGGATGTCAGCAGCCGTCCAATAACAAGTGCTTTATATGTAGACTTGCACACCACAAGCTTGTCAGTGTCGGTATCATGTTGGCTCTTTGGACTTGTGAGACATTTTGAGAAAATAAACGTATTTGCTTTCTGGGGAAAAGTTGGATGGGAAGATTGGTACCGCTCTCACGCCTGAATGTTAAAAATGAATGCTACAACCCGTTAGCTTAGCTTCACACAAAGAGGGTCAGCAAGTGGGGACTACATGAAATAAATGGTCTTGACTTAGAGATGGTCTGGAAGATGATGCCCTGTAAATCAGCTCAACGACATTTGAACATTAACATCATTTTTTACTCGCATCGTTGCTGTAGTTTTGTTTGCTATGTTTATGCTCCTAAAAATCCCTGCGATGTCTTCTCTGAGTCCGCCTGCTGTTAATGATGTATCAACATTTTAGCTTAAGAAATGCGTATTCTAAGTTTTTTCCCCTAAAGTTGATTTGTTGCCTTCTTTTCCAGACCTCAGTCTACTGACACTGACCAACCATGAGCGGCGGAGTGAATATCAAAGTCATATCTCAGAATCAGAGTGACGCAGGTGTCAGCTCGAGTCTGCCGTTACCTCGGAGCATGATGCCTCTCTCCAAGATGGACCCCAAACAACAATACGGCGGCCTCTCCAACCCCACGGTGCAGTACCAGCACGCCGCCAAAAGACGACCTTCCTACTCTTCGTCCTCTGTTTCCTCGGCTCCTTCAGAGCTGCTGAGAGGTGCGGCGCTGAAGAACCACCTGCTGCAGCAGAAAGCCGCCGTGTACTCCCACAGAAGCCCCGCGGCTACGGAGCGAACCAATGGCACGTGCTCGGCGTACAGCAGCCCTCAGATACCAAAGAGAGAAGTCCCGCGCTCCAAAGACACGCTGGACCTCCGCACCAGCACGCTGACCCACAAGGCTCTGCGAGACCTCCAGTTGAGACGAACCACCAACAAGAACTGGACCTTTGGAAAATATCGTCTGAGCAACGTGGACAACGCGGCTGAGGAGGACGCCTTGTGCCGACTCTCTGCTAACGCCCAGTTAGCCCACGGAAGAGGACGTCTCATGTATACTAAAGGTGCCAATGGGAATGTGATATCAGGCGTGTCCTCAGCTGGAATGGGCAACAACCAAAGAGAGGTGAGGAACTTCTCCAACCTGCGAGAGGTGTCCAGTAACAAACCAAAGTCTTCCCATCCACCACTCAACATGCAGCGCAGAGGGAGTGAGCCGGGAAGAGTCAACATGGCCGCTGTGGCTCCCTTCAGGTTCAGGTGAGGACAGAGTTTAATCTTTTGCGACTGGGAGATAAGCAGCAAAGCACAAACTGCCCCTGGGGCTTCTCATGCCTTTTGTAAGTAACCATTCTCTGTTTTTGAAAAGAGTGTTGTCCAGTTTACGTAGCATGTGCCCAAAATTGTACCCAAAGTTTTGTTCCTTAGCCCGTTAAATTGTTTGTCTCTGTTCCTGCAGGTTTCAGGTTCACGAGGACCAAGATGCCTCCTTCGACGATCTTAGCGACTGTTCCTCCGACTCAATGGAGGTCTGCTGTGATGATTTTGGTGAGTCTCTTTAAATCTCCTTCCGCTGATGTTATCTCCCTGGGAATTCAGACACACCTGATGCTCTAAATCTCATAAATGTATCTTGTCCTTGAAGAATAAGTTCACTTAAGAAATCAAGTCAAAATTCAGTCATCATCTACTCAGCCTCATGCGGATGGAAAGTTGGGCGAAGTTTTGTTGTCTACAGAACATTTCTGGAGCTTCGTAGCAAAACAGCATTGTGATATTCTCCTTAACAACTCAAGTAGCTGGGCAACAAAACAGAACATTTAATGGCTCCTTACAGCTTTTCCAATGTATTGTTAAGCGTAGCAAAAATAGTGAGGACCCAAACAAAAGACACTCAGCTCTTTGTAAAGAACAAAAGGTGAGCTTTAATAACACAGCTGAGGTCTATCGGAAATACAAAAGGAAGTCACCAAAAAGCTGAGAATAAAAGGAAACAAAAGCAAAGGAAGCAGGCAATACTAAAAAAAAGCCACAAACTAAAGAAGCACTGGGAGGAACACAAGGAGACACAGGACTGACTTTGGGAAACAGAACAGACGAACTGACAAAGAATAAGAGGAAAACACCGGCCCTGATAGACAATTAACATATGAAACACAGGTGAACCGGGAAAAAAAATATGCAGGAAAAGGAAAAAGGGAGGAAGTGACAAAACATGACACAAGGAAAAAAACTACAAAACAAAACAAAACAGGAAAAAATTCAACAAGAAACTCAAACCATGACAAAGTCTCCAGAAGCCTGAAGAGCCCAGATTGATTTGAAAAGACATTATTTACACCCTCCAGAGACCTGGATTAAGTCAGATGAGCTGAATGGAGCCGTTTTATTTCGTTTTTTAAATTTATTTTAAAACAAGTCCACATCCACGGCTGCTGTTTATGAGTATGTTGCGATGCTGCTTTGAAGCAAACTTTCCAATCTGCGTTAGGCTGAGTAAATAATGACAGAATTTTCCTTTTTGGTTGAGTTTATCTGCAATATGCAACATCCCCGGTTTGGGTCCAGTTTGTGACGTTTGTTGCATCTAATTCCCCTTTCTCCTCTTGTCGTCTCTCTATAGCATCTATCTAATTAAGGTGTAAAATCCCTAAAAATGCAGTTAAAAAAGAAGCTTAGTCATATTCAGCCTGTGACATGGGGTTGTGTAAACGTCTTAAGAAGTCATAGGCCAAAAAAGTTGAGAATCACTGCCGTTAACGTTCCAATAAGCCCTAACTCTGATGCTCAGAGATAGAACAGGTGACATCTGAAGGTTATCATCCGGGATCTTTAAATTTAAGAGCAGGCAGTCCATAAAGTTTAATCACTTTGTCGACTTATAATTCTTTTCACCTTTTTGTCCTTAGGACGTACTCGTCCTTCCTCTGCGAGAACAAGTCACTTAAACCCTGAGAAGAAAACAAACTTTTTTCTCTCAGTTCACAGAGTTCAGCCAGTTAGGTATGCAAAACCCTGTTTTTCCAATTATATTATATTGCATCCTGTAACACCCAAACTTTAATACAACTGAATGTTGACACTGGACTCTGTTCAGCGCGACAGTTGTTCTCACCAGAGCTCCTGCCAACTCACAACGAAAGCTTCATACTGCAAGCACCACCTGTTATGTGCATCAGGATTTCCTGAAATACTTCCCTTCTTTCTTTATGTGGGAAAACACAGACTCCTGGCAGCAAGCGCTTCTCTCAAATCACACAGCTCTGTTAATGTTGCACTGTTTCTTAAATGTGTCACTGGTGTGCCATTGTGATTATATATACATCATCCTGTCAGCGCTGCGTTAAACATTAAAAGTGGAATGTTGTGTTTGCTCTGAAGCCTGCAACAGCTCCGCTCTTCAAACATCTTGTTGCCTGGACACACCGTGCTTCGCTTGGTCAATTCTTCATTACTTTAAGAAACTCGCTGAGTGAAGCCAATCCTCCGGAAGCAGATAAAACCACAACAATTCAATCAATTAATTCTAATTAGAGAGGGATTTACATAAAGATCAGCCAGACTGTAATACTGTAAGTGATATTGATGTAAGTAAGTAAGCAGACACTCTCCTCAGGGAGGATAGCCGTGACCGCAAAACAGAATTGATAACATGTTTGTCGGGGCAGTTCACGTCAAGAGATTGTTGGATGTTTTTCCAGAAGCCTCGTCGTTTCAGCATCATTTAATGTTAAAACCTGCTGTCACGTTGGAGAGAGAACAAGAACTTTCCAGACCTCGAACTAGTAACAGAAATACACCCGTCAAACATGAAACACACACTTCTGATCATCTTTTCAGATGCTCAGATAAAATATTGAAAAATAAACAAGACTGAGTCTACAGCAGCGCGACAAGTTCTCTGGTGCCGTAGTCGTAGTGCATTCATGTGCTGATGGAATAAATCAGAAAAATTAGTTCCTAGCTAGGAAAACTCACTTGAACGCCCCCTCGAGTCAGAACAATATTGCAAAAAGTCAGCAAAAATGTTGGTACATGACTTGCTAAACTCATGAACACAACAAAGTCGGAAGAACGACAGACACGGTGGTGCTCGAGCTAAATGCTAACATCAGGAAGCTGAAATTGTCAGGATGACAATGCTAACATGCTGAACAGCAGTTTAGCGGGTATGACTTTTACTATTTTTCACCTTATTTTAGCGTGGTAGCATGCTAACATTTGAGAATTTGAATTTGAGAAACCTATGTTAAGTCATTATACATCATAATGTGTTGGACCAGAATGGCTAATAGTATATAAAACTAATTTAAGGGGCTCTGTGAAACTACTGTGACTCTTTGTTAGCGGAGCAGAGAGATGCACTTGTCACATATTTTGGCCTGAAAATCTGACCCGAGCCCTTCAAAAAGAAAACCACAGTCCTGCAGCATTAAACAGCTATCAACCAAAATCATCCCCAGTACTGAACAGAAAACCCAGGGAGGTGGTGGAAGGTCTCGTTTTTCATGTCGACTTAAAATCAGCTCACATATGGCTCATAGAAAAAAAGAAGAAAAGCCCCTTTAAAAGCTCATGGAGACAAAGAAGTCAGGATAATCAGTAACCAACATGCTCCTGGTGACAATGCTAACATGCTGAGGTTTAGCAGGGATAATTTTTACATCCTCACATTTCAGAATTAGCACTGAACAGACAGTACGACTGAGGCTGATGGCAATGTCATTGCTGATAATCAGTCATAAAAAGGTTTGGACTAGCTCCAGCATGGCTAAGAGGAGTTTTAAAAACAAATTAAAGTGCATTATCAATAGAAATTTAATAATTAATTGACATCATAATCAATTAAATGACTGTGTTTACAAATAATCTGTCAGCACAAAAACCCTATTTGCTAGCAATTAGCATCTGTCTGTTTAAATGATTGACAATCTATAATTGAAGTTGTTTATTCATAGTGAGAACAAAATGGCAGCAGTGTCTGAAGCGTGTGAATGTTCAAAACCTTAATCACTATCCTGAATTACATGACAAGAAGTCATTTTTGGCTAACATGACTTATTCATATTTGTCACCCAACATGCAGATATAATTGCCCTGGGCTGTTATGAAATCCTTTTAACTGTCTTCTTAATTATCTTAATGACTCAGAGGGTTGACAGCCTCCAGGCAGCCTCCTCGGGGAGAGACCGGAGACTGAGTGGTCCTCAGCTGAGGGTGGACAGATGCAGAGACTGAGAGATTGAGTGGTTTGATGCAGAGGATCGACTTTCACCTCCTGTCTGGGAGTTCTTCTTGTCCCTGCTGGACGGACCGGAGGGATGCTTAGATTCAGTTTTCTGACAGGGGAGCAGAGAGATCTTTGTGAGCTTCCATCCGGCTTCAACTACAAATTTGCTGGAACATTAAAAATAGGGATGTATTCATGACATTCAGTGGAAACATCTGCAGGAACTAAAGCTCAGTGAGGATCTCTGCTGAGAAATCTTTACTGTGCTTTAAAGTGACTAAAGCTTTCAGGATAGGGAGACTCACTGCTCCAGGATTAAAACAAACAAAAAAAACACAAATTAATCACTTGTACACATGTTTAAAGTCAGACAAGATGGCTTTACCTTTGCTATCATTTCCAGCTGCTTGAAGTCATCATCAGAAGACTGTTGCTGAGCACATGAAGGGAAGTTTAGTGAGAGAACTTGAGTAAGTGTTCGGGTCAGTCTTCTTCCCTCGGGCTGATCTTATTCCAGCAAACACAATGATTCTATTTGACCTCTTTTAATTAGTTTAATTATCTCAATAATTACCACATGACTTCAGCACCACGCACAAGCATGATCTCTGTATGTTCCCTTGACACGATTCTTCAACCTTCATGTGACTGCGTGCACATTAACGTTGATGTTGTCTGTGGGTTTCCCCCCTTTGAGCACGTGTGGAAGTCTCCCAGACATTCTTGAATCCGCTGCATTATAGCAGCTGGGATGAATACATGTGCTGTCCAGGGAACAGGCAGCTGTGTAACTGGCCCTGTCAAAGCATGCGTGCGCACACACACAAACACACACACACACACACACACACATACACATACAATGTTACTCAGATGGCCAGTTGGAGAGAGAGAGAATCAGACCCAGATGTGAAGGAAAGCAAATGAAAGATGCGGCCCCACCCTTCTTAGTCCTGAGAAGGGATGATGATTTAAAGTTTCTGCTTTCATATTTACAGGATCAGCATTTCTTTGAATCCGTCCAAAAGTTTAAGGGACATTTAACTCAAGACCACTAATGTCAACCTTCTGGTGGCGCTAAAAGAGGAGTCAAGGGATCACTAAAGTCATTAGCATTTATACTCTGCGGATATGTGTGTGCCAGATGTATTGGCTAGTCTGGTGGAAAAAACAAAATGTCACCATAATCAGGGGGAATCCTCCAGTAGGGACCTTGAATCTCTGTAGAAATGATATCAACAACATCAAGTTGTTGATATTTTGGTCCGAACCAAAGTGGTTACATAAACAAAATCTTCTGTTTTTTTGTTTTTTTTGTCCTTACTCCCAAAAATTCCTACAAAGCTGTCAACATGGCTAACAAAAATCACTATCCCACCAAATTCCCATGAACTTGAAAACCAACACAGCTTCCCTCTGTCATTTCTTCAATCACCATAGTTAAAAGCTCAGCGATGTGATATTCGTGCACATTCCAAAAAATGCTGTTTTCATGGAAGTCATTATTTATGTTGAAAAGTAGCTGTGTTTATCCTTCCAACCAGAACTGTGGGTTTTTTTCTTTTGTGCATGCAACTCCAACCAAGGCTTACAAACTGTTGTTAGGTAGTGTACAGAGCTGATTGTAAACGAGCAAGAGGTTGTGTGTCGCAAACTCTGGAAGCGTTATGTTCATGACCAAAAGCACATTGCTCCTCCAGCTCCAGCCAGCAGTCAACATTACAGTCCATAAACACCCGAGGTCATCTCCAGTTTCAGGTGTTTTATATACTGCAATGCGGTTGATAAATGATGATTAAGTCAAAAAGTCATCTCTGGGCTCCTTGTCGGTTTAACGGCTTAGGATCAGAGCAGAGTCCTCCTTTTGTCTTGTGTTTTCTGTTTACATGACCTGTATTAGATTTGGAATATTGTCATACACTGATAATAGTAAAAAAAAATGTATTACTGTGCCTTTAAACACAGCCATTGCCATTAATAGAGCAGCTAAAATCGAGATGATAAAATATTAACTCCAGATCGAAGGTGTTGGTTTGCACAGATGTCCTATGAAATCATCTAAGTCTTACAAAATTTGGCATGCTGGAATT
Source organism: Diplodus sargus (assembly GCA_903131615.1). Lineage (NCBI taxonomy): Eukaryota > Metazoa > Chordata > Actinopteri > Spariformes > Sparidae > Diplodus > Diplodus sargus. Next base: position 3,850,799 of record CAEMYA010000009.1, read on the forward strand.
TGTTATCCTATGATTCATTAAGAAATCCCCGCGTTCCAAAACAAATGAGCTATTCACTGCATCATGGGAGTAAAGGTCTCCGTCAGTGATCCAGAGTCAGCAGGGGAGCCCTGGACCTCGTGATGAGGAGAACAAGACACGACATTGTTTCCAGGAACTAATTGCCAGATCAAACAACCTCACTGGTCCACGGGCCACCGCAGGTGCCCTGAGACCCACATAAAAAAGTCAGTGAAGTGTACTTGCAAACCCATTGTGAGCGTTAGAGTCGTACCCTCTGGGCATTGTAGCTAACAGGTCAATCATATCCAGTGGACTTGCACCATCTAGCATGCATGTGTTCAGTCATGCTGTGTTGTGGAAAAGAGCAACCATCCACTCAGTCATCCACTTAATAAGAACAGAAAATAAACCATTCAGCAGCATTGCATTTGCACGGTTTTATTTTTTGTAGAGCACGGGGTTGTGTAACAGCAGTTTATGGAAAAGGTAAATGTTTCTTTGGCAGCTGTGTTTGTGCACAGCAGAGAGGTCTGCTGCAGACGACATGCAGGCGATGAGAGAGGGTGGTTTCCATGGAGCAGCGCTGCATGTGAGCGCTGCGGAGCCTCCTCAATCCTCCTGAGAGACGGCGGTGTGGAATATCTGAAAAAGATGATTATAGTCATATGTTTGCAAAAAAAATCCCTGCCTCAAAACAATGTGACTGGAATTTCAATTTAACACAGTCCCGTGCCTGACTGTGTACATGAGTCTTTACACCGATTTGAAGATATTTCCAAAGTGTGGTTTTGGGTGTGTTGCCTGCTTACACTGGCACATCTTGTCGCTCGCTCAGTCTGCTGTAGTGAAGTCACCGATTTGGCTGATACACTTTTTAGGATTTCAAGCCAATTTTTCTCTCTATGCCTCTATCGAGAAGTGGACCAAAACCACCCTAATAACTTGTTAGTTCTACAGTTTTCATGAACGTCACATTATGCACATTACCTTTCAGCATTTATGTCAGGGTTGTTGATATTAGATGAGATAAGGTTGAACTAAGGTTGTCTATTTATAGCAGGGCAACACAGGGCTGATTTTAAGCGATTTATCCATCTGTAAATCTGGAACTGATATCATAAGGAAGCTCAGACAGGATCAAGAGATAATCTGGATGCTCCAGTTGTTGCATTGTGGTGGCTTTTGACAGTGGCAATAATATATGCTATGGTGTGTAATTACATAGCGAAACGTGTACGCGCTCACAGTAATAACATGTCCAGCATCGCACAAATCAAGCATCATGTTGAGTGTACTGAGCAGGCAACACTGGAGGTGAGGGAGGGGGAGGGGGAAGAACAAAGGAAGCAGAGGAGATGGTGGGAAAACGCGGTGCGTTCGAGGAGAACGGTGCCTGGTTGTAAAAGCCACAGATGATCATTTTCTCATCTCTTTCTTGCATTTCACGTATTCTGCTGAGGCACGGCGAAGCATCTTTAAATGAAGGGAAAGCGAGGGGAAGGAGGAGGGAGGATGGGAGGGAAGTCGGAGGCGAGGGAGAGGCAGCAGAAAGCAAGGGGGAGGAAGGAGGAGGGAGCGTTGTTGCGTCTGCCGCCGCTGTCATTCCGCTGCTGCGCGGTTCAGCGGCAGGAGGGTGTGCTGAAGGGAGGAGTGTGGAAAAAACGGAGGAAAGGAGAGGGAAGGAGAGAAAGGGAGTGCCTGGGCAGCACTGCAACAGCTGCAGCTGCAGCAGCCTGACAGGACGAGAGAAGAGGAGAAGGAGGCAGAGGGAAGAAAAGACGAGGCTGCAGGATTGCCTTTTTTGAGGGAGAAGGGATTGATAAGGAAGCCTGTTTTCTCCCTTGCTGATGCTTTTCTATATGGTCTCATGCAGGAGGCATGCTTGGAAATAGTGTGAGAGGCAGAGGAGATTTGAAGATGGAAAGGACGGATAGCACAAAGGCATACGGCCAAGCAGATGGCAAAGGAGTTGGTATGGCAGCAAAGAGGGCCAAGTCTGGTGTGCCCCAGAGCACACAGCGGGGCGAGCTGAAGGTTTACCGGCCGGGTAGCTCTGACGGCAGGCTCCCAGTGCCCTCCAATCTCCGCAAGCAGAGGTCTATGACAAACCTGGCTGTACTCACTGATGCTGAGAAGAAGTTACACCTCTATGAGCCCAAGTGGTGCGATGACATGGCCAAGCCTGGAGCAGGACAGACCAAGATGGGTAAGCCAAAGACGGCAGGGGGTGGCAGCACTGCCGGAGGAGGTGCCCCCCTCTCTAGAAATCTATCCAAATCTGAACACTCGCTGTTCCAGGGCAAACCCAAGCCCTTCAGCCCTCTGGCTGCTCCCTCTGCTCTGAGCAAGCAGAGTCGCATTCCGCGTGGTCCTTACGCTGAGGTGAAGCCCCTGAGCAAGGCACCTGAGGATGGCAAGTCAGATGATGAGATCCTGTCAAGCAAGGCCAAGGCCAATTCTAAGAAGCAGGGAGCTGGAGCCGGAGGGGAATCCGGTTCCAAAGGCCAGGGGGAGGAAGGGGGAGACAAGCCCTTCCTGAAGGTGGACCCAGAACTGGTGGTGACAGTGCTGGGCGACCTGGAGCAGCTGCTCTTCAGTCAGATGTTGGGTGAGTACGGCAGAGAAGTCTTGACGCCTCAACAGTACGTGCAGCCGCCATGTGCTACAAACCAAACGCCCCGCTTGTACGATTTCTCAGCAGCACGCCCCCTTTGATTCAGCCAGCATACGGCACCTGCTTGCTGCTGCAGACCCACATTCCCCCTGAGCAGATTTTATGCAGCTCCGAGGGGGAAAAAAAGGAAGGACGTCCTTGTTGTGCTTGCAAAGCATGCTCCTCTTGTTTGTTTCATTGATTGCTGCATCAGTTTGACATTTAAAGCTGAATGTTTAGTAGAAAGCCAAAGCTTTAGTGATGCTCTATTGTTCCTATTCCTCCAGCATGTCACATGTCAGGTGTCTGAGTCTCGCCATTGATTGTGAGAAATATGCTTGCTCCCCTATTACAGCATTGCCGGCTGATTGCATGAAAAAAAGCCTGAGGGGTTGGGGATTATTACCAGCACACTGATGATCTCCTTTGTAAAGCTCTCGTTTGCTGCAACATGTGCCGATGCACTCGAGGGTCCATCCGCTGCTCCACATACGCTTCCCAAAAGAGAGACGGAAAAGACGGCATGCCATATTGAATTCATTTCAGGCACACAGACACATATTTAGCCTCCTCCCAGCTCCATTCATCTGTAGAGCCTTGACAGATGGTGCACACCCATCTACTACAACGGTGTAAATGGCAGAGAAAATGGCTTTCTCTCTCGAGGTGTAGGTCAGGTTTATCAATAGGATGGGCTTGATGAATATTAAGGGTATTGATCATGTAATGGTCATTGCAATTCAGATGACTTCATCATTTTTGGCTTGTTTTCCTTTGAATGTTAAAGCATGCCTCCTTGTTTAATAGCAGGTGTGTTCTGTTTCGTATTTTGGTCACGTGACGGGAGAAGGTATCTTTGTTTTTAGCCTAAATTTAGATTTAAATACAGTTATGTTCGAATTTTTCCTCCAAGGTTATTGGATATCATACGGTTTAGTTGTTTTATTGTTTAGTCTTTAAATCTATTGGTCATTAAAGTAATTATGGGATGAAAATTTGGTTTGCAGAGACTTAACATTTTGCCAAAAGGTTTAGATTTGGGTTTCTGATGACATTTTTGAAAGAAGGTTTTAAACAATTTAATGGTTATAATTGAAATGTGTGTTCCTCACTCCCTGACGCTAATTGCACTAATGCATCATCTCATTTTCCTAAAATCCAATCATTGACACACGTGGTTCGAGCATGTCATCAACAAGCGTTGAATGCACTTGTTATTCCATTGCTCCAGTATCATCAGGAGAGCATGTTCTCTGGTGCATCTTAATGAACACATCTGTGCTGATTTAATCTGCTTTCCATGCCTCATTAGCCTAAATGGACGTCTATCACTCATGTTAGTCACACTTAAAGTAAGAACTGTAAACAATAGGGATAACGACAGCATGGATAGCAGAAAAGGCATCATTGGGTTCAACCACAACCAAAATTTCTAAAAGCTCTGCGGAATCGGCCACCACACCCACGTCTGCGTTATTAACCTAATTGCATAAAATCTGCAGCAGGGCGCCTGGGGCTGATACATCTTTTCTTCTCTATGTCACATTTTGACCTACATGACATTTCCAAATCAATTGAAAGTCATTATTTCCCAAAAAAGGGAGTGTATTATCTTGATGAATTATTTATCATCATTTAAGATGGTAATCCCATGCGGGCCTTTGACACGAGTCAAGTGCTTTGTGCCCATGAAATGAAAAACAGTCCCAAAAATGGAAACACAGCGTGGCGACGGAAAGGCGGGAACCTGCCACAACAGCGATTATTGACTTAGATTGATCAGCAGATAAATGACAGAGAAATATCTTTATATTGTAATATTAATGTTTTACATTCACAGCTGCATCTTCTCAACGCACCCTAGTTTTAGACTGAAGGTTTTTTGTTCACCTTGTACTGTACTGCACATGTACAGTAGAGAAGCTTGTTACCATAAATAGATCTTTTTATTCATAGTCTGCAGTGTAAGTCAGGCTAGTTTAATGCTTAATCTGTGCTCTGCTTCTGCAGCTTGTCTCATTATAAACTCGCTGAAAGGATGCTTTTATTTCCGACCATAGAGGGTTTCTTTGTTGTTTATGACATTCAGAATCATCAACTTAGTAATGGGCTCATTTATTAAACTCGCCATGTAAGTTTGTGCACCATGGCTGTCATCCAATCCGGGTACGCTGCATGCCACCGGCACATCACGAGCCAAGGCTGCAGACCCAACAAAATAAAACCCCTCGATCCAGATCTAGATCAAGTTGACCTTACATGGTTTTTTTATGATCTGTTAATCTTGTAACTCTTTCCTCATCGCACAGGGCTGTTGAGTTTGCACTGTCCGCCGTGTAGTAAATGCAAATAGATTATAACCTGAAATAAGTTTCATGAAATTCACGTCAAAATGATAAATGTAACATGACAAATGGATTCTAGGTCATTAGATTTATATTCATGAAGAAAGCTGAAGATCAGACTAGTGCAGACAGCAGTACTCCTGGAAAAAAAAAACTCCTCTAGACAGAAAGTGGATGAGCAAACCTCATTTCAATGTAATTATATGTGATCTGTCATGCAAGATATCAAACGTAGCAATGGCCTGCAGCTATCTGGAATCACAGTGGAGCAGTGGATACGTTGGTATATGGGTGAAGCAACGATCAGATGGAATTATTACAATATGCGGAAATACGAGGGTCATTAAATGTTGACTCTTAAAGGCACAGTGTAAGGAAAGGTAACATTTGTGAACACTAGAATGACCCCCGGAAGAGCGCATACTTCCGCTGAAGCCCAACAGTCCCTTGAGGTAGTTAGTCATAGAAAGCCATCTTCTTAATATGACAGATATCAAGATCCATGCAGTGTTCCCAGACAGATTCATGAAATTGTCCCTTTATCTGGATCCACACCAAAAGTTAGCAGTCTACTCTGAGCCAAGACCACACTTGCCAACCCTCCTGGTTTTCCTAGGGGACTTGCCCTCTCCTGGTTTCCTCCCTGTGTCACAATTCTCATTTTCAAGCAACGGTTTCACATCTTTTTTCCACTTTTACTACTCTTAACCTGTTTCTGGCACTGTACAGCCTGCAGTCTACATATTAATGGAAAAGAGCAAGAAGTACTCTGATGAATAGAGGAAATCCTGTCTCTCAGAGAAGGTTTTAAAGGAAAGGGGCAAGCATTTTGTTTAGTCTGCCGCATTGACATTTCTGTTAATCAGGGGGTCCTACCACGTCAATCACCATCGGGAGTCGGGCATAGGCGTGCACAGACTCTCAAAAAAAGAGCAAAAAGTGATGAATTTTACTTTGTGTTGAGATTTATGCAGTTTCATGTCCTGCTGACAAACCAACCAACCCACAGTCAGACACCAGTAAAACATTACCTCTTTGGCGAAGGTAATAAATGGTCTCATAGTCAAGTGATATCTGCTGGCGTACCATTTGTGCCATGTGGTATTCATATATGATACTGGTATATCCATTTCTGAACGAAACTTTTAGCCAAAGCTGCAAAATGATCAGCTGTTTCAGCTTACAGAGAGTGTGTTCGTGGCCCAAGAACCACATGAAAGATTTCTTTTGAAAACTAAGGATTTTGATTGCCTTTCACCATGAGCAATCAATGCGGCTGATTTCCCACTTCTAACTCTTTTCTGACATCACTGTGAGTAGGTTTCTTTTCCACTGGTTCTGCCATTGTGAGAAACTCCAGGTCTCTTTGAGGTAAAAGAAGAAGCTGCCGCCAGTAAAAACCGGCTATAAAATGACCTGTAGAGGCTGATAAAGACATCCAGTCCTCTCACTGGTCGTTTTTCTGTGTTTATGGAAATCTGAGTGGAAATTAAACTGATGTGTCAATGAATTGGTGCCACACGTAGGATGCTCACTGTTGACTTAGCAGTGATTGTGAGGTTAATGACCAAGGGCTTTTAACTATACTTTAGAATTAATTTGTCCATATTTAAGCTGCCTGCCTCTGCACTGTCTCTATACAAAGCACTTCCTGTGTTGCATCATTCATGGGTCTTCCCCAATACACATCTGCTTCAGTATTCTGTCCGAGCGTTCCTTCTCTGTATCGTCGACATCGCTGCACTGCAGCTTGCCAGAGGACTGTCAGTCACTGCACAGTGCATAATGCATACAGTATATACTCAAGACAGATGTGCCTAACATGTGCGCTCCAGGATTCCTGTTTGAGTTTGTTCCCAGGAATTCATCGCAAAGTAAATTAGCAGTATCCCAGAATTACAATGTGGTTAGGTTGGTTGGGTCATAGATGTGAAGTGACTTAAAGATATATTCTAGACTCACTCATGTGTATTCTTTACATTTTTACAAGTGTTGGACTTTATTGTGTTAGCCTTGACATTAGTATATGTTATTCTATGCCTCTCTTCATATACAAACCAAACTAAAATAAACTAAACTAAAACAATTACCTCTTTTAGGCTACAGAAAGCCTGTACCTATCTCAGCAAATGCTGGGTGAGAACGTTGGTGACTCCCTGAGGGAACAACTCCCCTAAAATGTACATTTATGCAACTAATTTGCATTAACAAGGTTGAAGGAAACGTAAAGCCACCACAGGTACACTTTCTATAGAAATGATACAGAAATGATTTAAACATACCTTACAACAAGGGGTTGATGCTGTTGGTGTCCCCAAAGTGTTCACTGACAATGTATTCAATTTTTCTGGCAAAATATCCGAAGTTTATGATTGTAGCATCTACAACATTACTTTTTACGGTCATGTTTGTCCACTCATAGCACAGTGCATCTATATGATGGTATCCAGAATCTCTTCACTGGTTCCTCACTGAGCCTATAGATTGTATGTATTTTGGCTCTCATTGGCTATGCTAATGAAACCATGTAATAAAACAAGCCCTCGGCTTCACTGCAGATTTGGACTCCGCAGGATCTCACAAGTGTCGGGCGTTAAAATGTGTTCTGAATGTGTTAAATGTATGTAAATGTTTGCGTGTGATATTGGCGCTTACGATTCACACCCTGAATTAGTTCAGTATCCTCTTATGAAACACAGCACATCATTTGACGCACGCTCCCCTGACATCCCCGCCTCTCCTCCAGCTATTACAGTTAATGCATCGAATGTTAATTTCTTTCTCCCCAAGGGTTTTTGCCTCCTCACACTGCAGAGGAAAACCCCCATTGCCTTGCGTTTTTGAGATGAGGAGGTTTCTCTCATTTGTTACCGCAAACACAACAACACTCCTATTTGTACTGTTATATCGATTTGACGTGGTCATGACCCACTGACTGGACACTTTTACATCATGCGCAACGTTGTCCAAACCAGCTGACCTGCAGTGAAACGCTTTTGGCCGCAGTTCAGCTCATTGTTAGCCTTTCAACTTCAGCTGAATGAATCTGAGGTAATGCTCAATAAAACCAAAAAAACAGAAGCTCTGGACAGAAAAAGAAAAACTCCTTCAAAGAGTTGCAGGTGTGGCTTGAATGTCAGAGTACATCCCTCTGGTGGGCAGTCTAACTTACAGGCAACCTCTCAGTATTTCATTTTCAGGATGCACTATGTCGGTGCATAAGGGGGGGCAGAACGGAGGTTACCATGGTGAGGGAGCCCATGGAGTGAAATTTGTCAGCCTAATGATGTGAACATACGTCGGCTGTGAGCTTACAAGGAAGACAAGTGTCACATCAGTCCAGACCTAAAATGATTCAAGCGAGAGCGCATGCATGTGGAGGCTAAAATAAGCTTGTGTGTGCATGCATGCCATAGACGGAGCCCAATAAAGCAGCAGCCTTGTATCTGAGTTTTATTTTGACACCCTGAATGTTTTATGACCTTTCATTCTGCATGACCAACCCACAGACCCTGAGTCCCAGAGGAAGAGGACCGTGCAGAATGTCCTTGACCTCCGCCAGAATTTGGAGGATACGATGGTGAGCCTGCGGGGCTCGCAGCTTAGCCATAGGTAAGAGCGCTGTGTCTGCTTTTTAGATTTTTGTATTGTTTGTCTGCTATGCCCTTGGATATAATACATGAATAACAAAGACAATGTGTGTTTTGTTCATAAAACCCTAAAATCTGTGTTTGGTTTGGTCTGAAAAGAATTACAATTACGATCAAGCGAACGGATAGTTTTTGGATCGATACATAACACAATCATGTGTAAACACTTGTGCTGTGTTCTCTTGGAGAGTCGCCACCTGGTTCACATCTGGCTTCCATTCCTCTTAAATAGCCCGTCTCTGTTTCATGGTCGTGACTTCATTCGAGGAATCTCTGTTTTTGGCTCAGGCATTAAGTTGTTGCAGCATAACAAGACACTGGTGGAGGACAGGTTTTCGTTTCATTTGGATGTTAAAGTCGGGATGTAATATCCTGTGGACGGCTCAGGCGACTCAGCTTATATCTCTTTAAACCTGCATTAATGAGTATTTTTATATGAAGGAGACATATTATGCTAATTTTCATGCTCGCGGATTGTAGGTTGGGTTGGCCGCCATCACAAAGTGTCAATGTTTAAGTTGGAAATGAGACTCAAAAATGAACTTTCTCACAAATCGGACCTTTTAATGCTTAAATCAGTTTTCTAATACGGTCCAGTGCAGCAGCACCTCTGTTAAGCTCTTGTCTCTTTAAGGTCCCTCTGCTGAATCCCCAGTCTTCTCTGATTGGTCAGCTCACACGCGCCTGAGCCAGCGCGGCTCACTATGTCCCCAGTTGGCTGTGTTGTGCTTTCATCTTCCAGTTAGCTTCACTTCTTCTGCGAATATATACAACACGATAACATGATATGATATCAGGAAGTCACAGATTTAAATGCGGTACTACTGATGAGGCTTTTCAGGAACACTGTTTTCTGTGGGAGAAAGGAGCTTCCTGTGGTAGTGGCTTTGGGCTTTTTAACTTTCAAGACTTTTTACATACACAAGAACCTTAATAACACACTAAAGGAAAGTCACTTACCTTTTTAAACAAGCAACTCCATCACTATATCAAAGATTCTCACTCTGTCAGTCTCATACTAGAGTGGCATCAGTTCGACTCCATATTGATGAATTATCCATCAACAATGGATAAAAATACTCTTGTGGTTGTCGCCGTTGCAATATTTATTCGGGTGAGTTGGTACATCTAGTTATGTAATGGGCAGACACAGAAGATTGCTTCCAGCCATTTGGAGGGCATTTCTAACCCTGACCCACTTACAGGAGGGACTAGGTACTTTTAGATATACTCACAGGATGATGGACGAGGTGTTTGAAACAGCCTGTTTGGGTGTGGTCATGAAAAGAAAGGTCACCGGAGTGCGTGAACACATTGGTCTGAGATGCTGTATGCTGTATTACCACAGAGATATCAGGCCATCCTTCACTTTGTCTTTGGACTCTAAAAGGCCACTTTTCTAGCTTTAGTCCCTGAGGACGATACGACACAACTGCTGTATTTGGGTCAACAGCGACTCAATGCCACTGTGGGTTTCTTTGAAGGACATCCGACAGAGAAAGAGAAATGTTCGCTTGGGTGCTCTGGTTTTTTCTGTCATCTCAAGTTTTTAAGTATGTAACGCAGACTGATGCTTCCTCAATGTGTCTCTCCAGCTGTATGGACAGCACTAACGTGGGCTACGACAGTGATGAGACCAACGCTCGCAGTATATCCAGCATGTCCAACCGCTCATCACCTCTCTCCTGGCGCCACGGCCAGTCCAGCCCTCGACTTCAAGCGGGCGATGCCCCGTCCTCCACAGGTGGAGGATACCAGGGTGCTAAGACCGGCTCACAGTACACGGCCCACACCATGCCAGCACGCTGCTCCAGCCGCCTCAGCAGCACGTCACGCATTGAGCTGATCGAAGGGTTGGACGCCGATGACACCGACCTCAAGTCTGGTTACCTGAGTGACACCGACCTTCTAGGAAAGAGCCTGCCGGATGACGATGATGACAACCTGGCCAATGGGTAAGAGAATCTGAAGACATACATACGTATGAGGTTTGAACCCCTTGTTACCATGACACCATGAGCCAGTCAGTGGCTGCACACTGGTTTGTTCTGCAACTTTGAAAAGGTCGGTTAGGATTCAATGTCAACTTCCATTTGACTCAAAGGCCTCATGGACCTTGCTGCATTTCAATATTTAATTAAGATGACTATATTTGATGCTTTTTAACATTCAGCTGTGGTGCAAAAGCCTTCATGAGGGGAAACTTTCATGCCGACATCATCTGATTCTGGCTTTGTGTTGGTATCTGATGCTTTGCACTTGGCAGGCAGATCAAAGAGCTTCCATCAGCAGTATCTGCAGATACACTTTATTTTTTTTTTCTCTTGAAGGGTTTTCTTCACATTGTCAGAGGCTGCTGACTGTGAGAGAATGCTTTCAGACATTTTTCACAGAGAATTTGAGGACTCATCAGGTGTCCCCTCGGTCGCACAATAAATGCTCCCTCGGCTCTGACTGTCGTCAACAGAAACAGCAACGACACAAAGTGACAGTACTTACTTATTACTTTACTTTCTGTAACAGGAATACTTCTTCTACTTCTGCTCCTTCTTGTTCTTTCACACCATTTGCTACTACTTCACCTCCTTTTCCTTCTGCCTCAACACCTTCAACTTCTTTCCGTTTTTTCTCCCTTGCCTTCTTCTTTTTTTCCTGCACCTCTTCTTCTTCTTCATCTTCACCTACCTCATCTTCTTCTTCCTCTTCTTCCTTTTCTTCTTCTTCTTCTCCTATACCTTTTCATTCAATCATTTTCTTCTCTACTATCTTCTTTCTTCTCACCATCTTCTTCCTCTTCTCCCCTTGTCTTCTTCTTCCCCTCCATCCTCTCAGGTCCTCCGCATGTCTTTATCCAACTCTCCATCCCAAGTTGACAGCTGACACTGAGAGTCAGGGAGCGGGAGAGAAAGAATCCAGGACAGTTGTCCGCTGTGGTTTAGCAGCTTTATCGCCGTTGCACATGCAGTGGGATTTAAAATCAGCCTCTGGAGCGCTCTCTCGGTCCTGCTAGCCAGGTCACGTTCTTACTACAGAGCGAAGTAATGAGAAGAAACAGGAATGACACAGATTTAGATAAGTACAAATGAGAGCAGAAGAGCAGAAGAGAAGAAGAGAACGTGTGAAATGGAAATGGGTTAATCTAAGTTTTGTCAAATCTGAAGTTCAGGTGAATCAGTGTGGTATAAGACTTGTATACTAAAAGTTATTTTTTACAAAAGAAGAAGTGTTGTCTTCAATATAAACTGACAGATAGCACTTTGTGTACAGGTTTTTCATGTCGTTGTTAGGAGGGAGGTGAAAAAGATCAGACAGCAGGACCCTGATAAAGGTTAGGATTAAACAGGGATTATGTCATATTCCTCACCGTAACATCCATGCACTCGAAATCCACTTAAATCTGCCCTGTATTCTGTCACGTCCCTCCCTGCGTCAGCTCTGCTGTGTTGGTTTAAATTTATTGCGAGAGGTGAGCGCGGGGGCTCGCCTCTGCTCTGCAGCACCACGGGCACCAGAGATGCTAATCATTTTATGTAACAGCTTTTTAAAAAATGCTTCATCATGCTCAGCTTTCGGCCACCAATATCACAGTCCCTGAATGAACTTTCAAGGTGACTGTGAGACCTCCTGGTGGGTACCAACTGGTCCCTAGAGGTAGATTATTACCGGTTACACCAAAAGGATTATGGGTGTGGGTGTGTTCATACATTCTGTGTCCTTTCCAGTGTGTTATCATAAGAGTAATAATAAGCTATTGTGGCTGCCAAAACACACCGATATATGGAAACACTGGGTGCTATTTTCTCTCTGACCTTGAGTAGGTTGCCTGCTTATACTTGGAAGATGCAACACTGTGGAAGCCCCTCTGATTTGTATGCTTTGCTAGTACATTTTTGGATTTTATTCAGTGAAAACTATCCTTGATTTTTCTTTTTTGCAGGGATACTGGAATGCAGCTGCTCTATAAATCAAGAGTTAATCCTTCCTCATAAATACACCATAAACCTCGGGTGTAGATAACTAGCTAATCCAGTTTTTCGAAGCAGGCACAGCAGCTCATGCTCTAATTTTCCTTCTTACAGTATCCTCTCTTCTGCGATACATTTGCATTTTCACTGTACACCCCTTGTCACACGCTCGCAGTTCAGCTCATGAGTGCCATTAGCTACCAGCTCTTGAAAATAGATCAGGCTCCTCCTGCGTAACCATGGAAACCGGCTGGTAATCGACAGTATGGAGAGGTGCAAATTTCTGCTCCCTTTTTTTTCCAAGGCCCCAGTTCTGCATTTTCATACATTTCATTCATCCAAAATCAGCCCCGTGATGATCACCTGCATCAGAACGACAGAGTGAGACTTCGTACAAATCAATAACACTTTTGTAGTATTCAGTATGTAATGCTTGTATATGACCAACCTATAATGCTAAAAAGGAATCTGTAAAAAGACACCTATCTGCTGGTGAAATATTAAAGATACACAATGCATGTTGTTTATCAACAGGCACAAAGCTTGATGTCTAATGGATATTGATTAGCCCGCACCAGACAGGAGTGGCTATCCTAAAGGCTAAATGTGCACACACTGACAGTAATCACTGCGACTGTGTGTCTGCCTCATCAATAATCTGATACCACATACATTCACCCAAATCTCCTCCTGAGCCCCAGCTTTCCATCAGAGAGGGAGAGTCTCTCCTCCACAGCAGCACACAGCTTAATGATAATCTGTTTTGTCCCAGTTAAAGGAAAGAAGTTTTCGAGAAGCCTGTTTTATTAATCATTAATATCTTTCCTGTTTGTTTTCAGGGAAACTGGGACTATTCATTTTTTATTACTGTTTTTCATCCCACAAACACACAGACCTACAAAAATTAAACCTACAAAGCTGCATGGCTGCCTACTGCCCCTGATACTTATATGAAAAGCTCAAATTTGGCTATACATTGTTCTGTTTAAGATGTGTATATGACAACAACCTTTATAAGAACTTAGAAACAAGCTGGCGGGCATTATAAAGTGGCTATCGTTAACATGTAAGGAACTATTGGCCCATTTACACATCAATTTTGGCCACTGGGAGGCAGTCAAACATCAATATGAGCTAACAAATACAAAACGACTACGAAATCACCGACTTAACCTTGTAGGCAACTGCAAACAACTTACCATAAATGTGTTTCTGATCACTTAATGAACATTAGTGCGTTATTATCATCTGTTACAGCTCTAATTTACTCCTCACCAACTCCTGCTCTACGTCAACACACTTGTTTGGCCTTGGTCGCTTTCCCTGTTCTGTCATTGCTGGTGTAGGAACCAGAACAGGAGGATCCTGCTCTCTGCATGTCGCCCTTGCAGCCTCTTTTCAGGCCTGTCCTGATTGGATAAAGTGGGCAAGGCTATCAGAAAATGCCTTTACTCCTTTACTGCATGAGCATGGGGAGGAGAGACATGGGTTACTGACCAAACATTTTAAAACAGTGATGACTGTTACATTTACATTTAGGGCATTTAGCAGAGTGTTGGAATATGTAGCTATTTAACACTTGTTTCAACTGGAAAATAACGCATAAAGCAGCTTCAAATCACCGCCTCCGTCACACTGTCATTAACACAAACAGAGGACGTTTTACAGGACTGCTGTATCAGATGACTTTACTGAATGGCCATAAAAATAGAAACAACAGCACATAAATATCTTACAACTGCTCTAAACTCAGATGTGGAAATATTAAGAACAGTTAAGTTCCAACTGAAATTGCCATAATTATGTTCAGTGTAATATTAGATTTATACTTAATTTCCCTTCCTGCCCTCAGTAAGCACTGCCTGTTGCTTGAAACGCTGCCTTAAATTTAATGCAACAAGAGTTTTTGCTCATTTCACTGAACTTTACGAGTACCACTTCCTCTCTGACTGCGTTTCATGTCTCAGGAGTGTTGAGCGGGCTTCTGATTTAGCCTCTCGACCACGTCTGACCAGGAATCATAACCGTTTCCTGTGGTTTTTCGTTCTTCACACCGTTTTGGCAACGTTGAACCATCACTCATATGATATCATCCTATTGCAAGCCATATTTAAAGCGCTGGTTTATGAGAGGAGCAGTAATCACATTATATTAATGGTGTATGGTTGGTTTTTCCATATCTGGTATATAAATAACGCCGTCCGTCCAGAGCTCAGTGTCATTTTAAGAGTGTTCAGTCAATTATGGTTGATGTTTTGCAGGCACTCAGCTGCAGCGTATGTAAGCACAGGTTAGCGTTTCATGTCTAATGCAGATGTTCATTACTCGTTTTTTCCACAGCGTCATTTAGTTACCGGGATGGACGCGATGCTTAATGTTTGTACCAGAAGATGTGATTTTCGCAGGAGGCCCATCTGCCCGAACGTAGTTATTGTCTCTGACAGATTTACGTATTATCTTGGCAGATCAACCGTTTAAAAAACCTTTAAAATTGGACGATCTCAATGAAAAACAAGGGCAAATATCTCTCAACATTTGGTTTGGCTCCAAACTGTTTGGCCGACTGAGGAGAGAAGCAGCGAAAGGCACTTGGCTGCAATAAAGAGCTATTGATGACCGCAGTGCCTCATATAAAGCTGAAGTCGTGCCTTGGGCGAGCTTTTGTTCCACAACATGGTTTTGTTTCCTTCATCACCCTCTCTTAGAACCTGGCACACCAGAATACTAAGACTTGATATCTGGGGTATCTAAACAGAAGAATTAATCATATGTCATATTTCATTAACCCTTGCTGGCTAGCAATCAGGCTTGGCCAATAATTCCTCCATAATTTCCTTCGTTCCTCTTTTTGTCTGTGCTGTAACCAAGCTGAGACCTGCTCCTGTTACACCTTTTTGAACATTGAGGTTCAGCACAACAGTCTGTAAACACATCGACACGCTGGGTTATCACTTCATTAACTTGATCTGGTGAACATGTTGGCAAACAGTTGCAGGTCTACAAATCCAGCGGCCAAAGAGCAATACGAGCATGCATGTGGAGTCATGTTTCTGGTCATGTGATGAGTGTTTTTGGTCTCCTGAGAGAAATGTGTGGCTCAGTGGGCCGATAAATGCTCCACTGTGTGTCGACACTTAAACTGTTGTCAGTCTGCCTTTTTGTCGCTGGACACTTGACATGAAGTGGGCTAATTAGAGCTTTGTTTTTGCTGAACTAAAACAGTTCAGTAAAGCGGTGTGCTATAACACCAAAACAAATAACTGATAGACAATGAAATGCTCGATAAAGCTGAGGGCAACTGCATTTAAGGTTAGGTGTTAGTTCTTTCTGACACCTTTTCATATTGCAAATAGCCATTTATATCTATTGTTAATTTTGCGCTATTTTTCCATCTAGATTGTTTTGGAGTTGGCGGCTGTAGAGATGTCTGCCTGTTCGTGGAAATAATAGAACTAGACGGCGCTTGGCTTTGTCAGCGAAGTCGCTTTCCAGAAATCATGACCAGATTATTCAAGATAATCACCAGACCGTGTCGTGGGCAGTTTCAAGCAGAGAACTCTTTTCTTTCTACCAAAGTGATATGGCTGACTGGTGTAGTTTAGTGTTTTTGTAATTTTTGGGTTAAACTGTCCCTTTAATGTTATAACAAAGGCTGAGGGACATTTTCGCTGTCATGTTACTGCTAATAATAGCCCGCATCTCCTCTGTTAAAGCTGTTCAAAACAACTGGAGATGACAGAAAATTCAAAAATGGAAACACAGGGTATATATTTATCTGATAGTCTACCATGTTATATAATATATTATTTTGGGGGGATTTGAAATCAAATGTAGTGCAAAAAAAATATATATATATATATATAATTTTGAAGATGAATTAAATGCGTTATTCATCTGGTAAATGTATGTATGCACCATATGCTGTTCATGACAGAACAAGCCACAGTTTCACCATCGATGGTGCATATAGATTACACATTGTGGACAAAAAAACACACTACATGTGAAATGAGATGTGCTGTCTTGTAGTCTTCAAGGTAACGGAGGGTTTCTGAGGTTTTCATGTGGACATCTGGGGATCTGGACCGTACCATTTTGCGTTTCTATATAGCGGCATACAGGCAGCAATGCAGAGCAGAGAAAAAGGGGGCTGGTTCAGCAGCATCACACCTCGGATCATGCGGCAGCGCGGCTCGGGATGTGCTGCCATGGCAACCGTCTTCCACTGACCCACTGATGGGGCTGCCTTGTGTGTCAGTGTGGTAGCTGCTGAACGGATGAATGTGTGGAGGATGTACGTGCACGCATCGACCGCTGGTGTGTGTGTTTGAGAGGGATGGAGGGAAACGCAGACAGAGAAAATGAGAGAGAGAGAGAGAGAGGCTGACTGGTGTGAGGATGACATGCTTACCACTTAATTAAATTGTTTTGTAATTGACATTGTGGGCAAGAGCCTCTACAGCTATTGTTTGTCTTTTACATTTGCATTCTCGTATTTTCAGGATTTACAGAAGCAGGGGTTGTGGAAATGTATCTCATTCATGCCCTTTTTTTCAGCAGACTGATAGAAAATACTGGATGCTTGCTGAATCAGAGACATTTGTCGATAGATGTGTTTTTAAAAAGCCTTTTATTAATCCTAGAACATTTGTCTTATCTTTTATAATTATTAGTATTTATCTTTTCTTGTTGGGGATCTTATTCCGTTTAATTTCTGTATTTGAAACCATGTGATTTTACTGCCTCAGTCCTCAACTGTTCAATCCATGTAAGGCATTTTTTTACTTTGTACTTAAAAAGGTGCTTCATATATCTAGTTATTTAAAGGTATTATCATATGATTGAGCACAAACATACTGAATTCCTTTAATAGTGAAAGTAAACAGTTGCACGTTACAAACCAGACTGACACATTTTTTTCACGTGTTACAAACACTGAATGCATGTCATTGCTCTCTTCACTGACACTAGTGTATATTGTAGATAAGCCTTTGGCTTAGTTTGCTCCTCTAGCAATGTCGTCGCCATGGTAACAACAATAAAGCTTTGCCCGTGCTCGTGAGTGTATCCGCTCAAAGCTCAGCGGGCGCAGAATAAAAGTGAGTGTTTATAGTTTTCTAAATATTGGAATACTTTGCAGCCTCACTCATGGAAACTATCGACGAATGCATTCTGTAATGCACAGAGGGGCTTACTGTAGTCATCTGATCCTGGATCTGTGCCCCCCGGCAGTCTGCACTCAATTTCCCTTTCCTGCCCGAGTTGGACCTTTCCTATAGCCACTGACTGCTCCCTTAACTGCTGAAGGCTCACACATTTTCTGACCCACTTAAACCCATCTGCAAAAAAAAAGTAACAAATTGGGCTCAGGCCTCTCTGCTCCGGTTCTCCGCAGGCGCTGCTGGGATTACAGTTTAGTGAGGTCACCGCTCGGGGTCAGTTCTTTAACGGGCTCGGAAGGAAGGGATGTTGTTTTCTTGCCTCGTACTACTACACACACACTCACGTGAAGTCATACGCTTAATCACTTTTATATGCTTTTGTTCTAGCTGAGGTAATTTGTTGTTTACATGTGTTTCGGAATGGTTGAAGGAAGAGCGACAAAAAGCAAGCACCCGCCGTTAGAATCTGCTACGTGTTACCCGGACGTACAGTACCCACAGGCTCCCACAGCTCAAACACATCTGGGGTCAATATGGAGAGCTCATTCCCAAACAAGGGTCAGTGAAATACTGGATCTAGAAGGCCCACCCAACACCAAACCTGCCTCTGCCTCCACCAGCATCTTCAGCCACGTGTATAATGAACCATTACAGCAGCACCCCAGGGAGTGTGAATCATCCCTATATCATGTCTGCGTGTGGTCGTCTGCAGTTTGGATTCCACCAGTGCATGACACTGAGCCCCAGGGGGAAAATGTGATACCGTTCTGTATCACAGTGTTATATTTAAAGAAATAAATATGAATCACATGGTACTTTTAAATCCATCATTCCCCATTCATCTCCGTTTGTTTGAAGTTGGTACAAAAATGTCAGACTATCTGCTTTAAGTATGGCTAATAAAGTCTGTCTGGTGCAGAGGAGTTCATAATATACATTGGATGTTGGATTTGGCTCCGCTTCAACTGTGCGTTGATACCGAATCTGCATGACTCAGACAGAATCAGTTCAGGTCGGTTTTAAGTGCCATATAAATCAAGTGGACTTGAATTTGTCTTGAGATAAAAGCAGAGCACAAAGACAGAGTCGTGAAACAACACAGCGAGTACCCCAGACTGTAAATGTGGCACCGCATGAGACTGTGACTGTGCGCATCGGCCGTGCTGTGGCTACATCTGCGGGGGGGGAAGTTTCCTGTCTAAAGGTTGATGGAGACTGTACATTAATTTTCCAGTCCAATAATCAGGAGTCCATTTTCAGGGGCTGGGCAGAGATGGGGCGGCCGCTGATGCATCTCAGACCCATTTGCTTCACTGATACCTCTGCTCTGTGATGAAGGAAGCTCAATCATATTTCCTAGCTGTGGTCAAGCTCAATACGGATCGAAATTAGGCACCGGGAACATCAGAGATGTGCTGCAGCAAAAGGCTCAGCTGGCTTTTTCATCTGTAGCCCCTTTTTTTTTGAATGAATGATCCTCAGACAGACATGAATCAGCAAGCACATTGTTTCCTGTGATTCTGTCTCTCTGAAGTGATTTCCCACATTGTAACACAGCGCTGAATGCACAGAGTGGAGGAATGCCTGCTCTTTGCATCAAATGGTTCAACATTCACTGAAGTCCTGTTTGTGGCACTTCCTTTTTGATGCACGGTTAGAGAGCACGGTACACTAAACTGCAGCCATGAGAGGCACAGCTTTGACTCATTGTGCCTCCTGCTGGAAATCTAATGTCATAACACCAGCTGTGGAGCTACTACTCACACAGGTTGACATTTTTATTTTACCATCTCCCCTAAGAATAACTGAGGTTTTTTTTATTTGAATAAAGGTTTTGAAAGAGTTTTCCTGCTCATAATCTATGTTTTCTGGATAACATTAAGTATACAGACTCCATTTCCCACATGCTAAACTTAATGGCCTGTAACAGTAGACTTCAAGCTGTCCTTAAGAGGGTTGTAGGGGTCCCCAGCTAAAGGAGGATTAGAACATTCAAATTAAAATCCAATTTTTTTTTAAAGAACAAGTAAAGGAATGGGGCTGGCCATTTTAAACTATTTTAATCCCAGTTTGATGATGGACTATGACGACCTTTTGTTATCCTCGAACATTTGAAAAAGTTGCCAGTTCAAACAGCTCAAAAACTTGAAAAAGCAAGAATCAAAAGACTCAAACTCAGATTATAGACAAATGATTATCTTAATCATTATTTTGATACCAAAAAATAAAGAAGAGTCAAGACAGAACCATCTCAAATTGGGTGTCCATGGTCTAACGCGGTCTATTGTTGGGGTCCTTGATATGATCGTAGAAAAGACTGGCCTCCAGGAATGTTTGTCATGCTCTTGTCGAGGCCCCTTAGTTCCACTGACTGGATAGCTTAATGATGCATTTTAGACATGACTGTCTGTGCTGACTCTTCGAGTAAGGTATTTTTCCTTATTCAACATGACAATGCCCCTGCGTACAAGGCAAGGTCCACAAAGAAATGTTTTTCCATGTTTCCTGGTGGAAGACTTCTCCAGTGTGCACGGATTCCTGACCACAATCTTATCAACCACCTTCAGGATAAACTGGAAAAACATGGTTTGAATGAGCCAGGCATTATCACCCAATGTCAGTGCCCCAGCCTCACTAATGCTCTTGTGGATAAATGGGCGAAAATCCCTGCAGCCAGGTTCCAAAATCTTGTGGAAAGCCTTCCCAGAAGAGTGGAAACTGTTGCACAGTTTCATACGAACGTCCGTAGTTTTGAATGAGAATTGCCACACTCAGATGTGTGTGCGTCATCGTTCACATGTCAACATCTTCATCCACATCCCAGTTTTTTTCACACTCAATCTTTTATACATTAGATGACAAAAAAGAACCTTGACATAATGAAAAAACCAAAACCAAAGGCCTGTCTCTTACCTTTAATGCAGAGGTTGGTGAGATGGTAGAAACCAGCAAAACCAAGTTAAATTTGACAGAATCCAACCAAATGAAAAACCTCACTTCCTCTCCTCAGGCCTCCCTCCAATTGTATTTTCCTTCTTCATCTTAGCTGGTTGCTCATTGTAGGAAACACTTATTATGATGTCCAAATTATGATTCAGCTGTAATTTAATTTCCTACCAAGTAGCTGCCAATTTCCACAAAATATTTACAATATAAGAAGAGAGGTCTTCACGGGGACTTCATGTCTCTGCCCTTCATCCCCTCCAATATGTTTCAAAATAAATTTCTAGACTACACATATCACAGTCTGCTCCGCCAGAGGCAGACGGCACAGAGAGATCAAAAGCCACAACTGTAAAGGTCAGATGATGGAAATGCTTTCCAGTCTCGTAAAAACAAGCGAAGGGTCCTCGCGGTGCTACGACCTCTCACAGATGGGTTGAATCTCTATTCTAACAGTG
Organism: Diplodus sargus; assembly: GCA_903131615.1. Classification (NCBI taxonomy): domain Eukaryota; kingdom Metazoa; phylum Chordata; class Actinopteri; order Spariformes; family Sparidae; genus Diplodus; species Diplodus sargus. The sequence goes on from CAEMYA010000009.1 coordinate 3,871,978, forward strand.
TGTAAATAACCCCAAACCTGCGGAGGCAATGATGCTCAATAACCTTCCACCTAAAGCAAACATGCAGAGGATGTTTCTGACACGAGCCGTTCGGTTATCGGTGCAGGACAGCTGTTACCGTCCAGCACAAACACGACTTCAAGGCTTTTTCACATGGCTGCTTGTTTAGCAGCTCTGCGGCCTGGCTGAGATAAACAGGAGACGTGAGAAACGGAGGTCTCGTTTTTTGCGCTGTAAACAATTTATACCGCACATCGTTCATGGCAGAGAAACAAGAATCGAAGGGTTTTTTTGCGATTATAAAACGTAACCAACAGACGTTCAAAGAGATGTTTTATGATGTTTTGCGAACAAACAAAAAAAGAGCAACAGGCAGAGAGAAGCATACCTCTTTTAAGATGATGATCAGCGCGAAGATAGTAAAAGGTAGAGGCAGACACAACACTCTTTTGTCAAGCCTGTATCTCATCCTGCGGAGATATTTCGAGGAATGCTTGTATGTCTGGTGCTGCAAAACAGTTGTTTAATTTCAACAAAAAGTAAAACCGCCACGGCCATTTCAAATTCCATTCAAGCTGACTCTGTATTTATATTACAAGATGTGGCCTGATGTGGAAAATCAGAGAGAACCTCAAAACTGTAATACATCATGAGGGTCAATAAGTTCTTACGTTTGAAATATTAACTTTGACAATCCTGAAATGTTTTGATCATTTCCTCTTTAATTGGGCTTCTGCTGAATGAAATCAAGATGAATCCATGTTGTCTGATCTCATAAAATCTTTTTCTGACTACAGTTTGAACCAAAATAAGATTCGCAGAAGATTGAACGGACTTGGCCTAAGATGTGGACAGGGTGTGGGAGCTGCTCGGCCCACAGAGCCTTTACCTCCTGGAGTAGTTTATACAGAGCCGAGATCTGGTGAGATCATCCCTGTGAGACTGTTCCACTGCTAATGAGAGGGGGAGGGAGGTTTTCCAAGGCTACTCATGCCTCACTGGAGGTCCTCGTGTCATCTGTGGGTTTTGTGGTTGCGCTCGCAGGGACTCAAGCCCTTACCTTGGGCCGAGTTTTTCCAGCTAGGCCCCATAATGAGTGAAGGTGGAACATGTTTTATTTTTAAAGATGTTCATCGTGGTCACAATCTCTGTAATGTTAAAAACAGTCCCACTACAGAAAGGAAAGGTTTAGCTGTGTGAGCTTTTAAAAAGCCTTTGTCCATTTTAAAACCCTGATAGCGATTCAGAGTTACTCTTAATAATAATTAAATTCTTAATTACTTATTGTCCACAAAACATTGCTGGAGCGTGTTAGCGCCCACCCTGTCTGAAGCCTATTTTACAGGCTAACCGGGAAGTTAGCGTCACCCTGGTTCACTTGACAAAAAGCCTGTGGGATTTTTTAATTGGATTTAGAAATATTCACTTTTTTTTTTTATTAAAACACTTACACAGTTTGTTCAGCAAGATAATCTTCCCAGAAGAACACCACTTTTAAGACTTTCGATGCGTAAATCGCTACAGGAGTTGATATGAACAGACTACATGGCGGCTGTACGACTAAGGCAGCACTACCACATACTGTATTACTACAAAAAATAAATAAATAAATTGATCAATACACAGTTTGTAAAGTCAACCCTACGGCCTGTATATATACTGTATATACCTCCATTATTAAGACACTTGAGCGCTTAATTATTAAATTGTGGTACATTTAATGCCATAGTTTATGTCGTAGAACAAAACGTGTAAAGATCGTAAGCCTGTGGTAATCAAATACCTTTTTTCAGGCATTTAACTGAAAACCAATTTAACAAAACCCATTGACTTTGAGATGAGGGAACCGGATGTGCACAATGCTAACAGATTTCGGGGTTTTAGGACTACAAACTGCACCTTACTCTTTTATTTTTAGTACAGTGGTGTACTAGTATTTTTTACTGAGGCTCAGTAAAGGATTTGAATACTTGGTCCACCACTGTTTCTTTAGAAGTCGGCTGCTCGGATAACTCGGGGGTCACTGACGTGTTACAGTAGATTAATGGCGGTCACCGTGGTTAACAGTGAGGCGGCAGCCGTTAGCCGTCATCTCTCTGTTAGAAACACCGGGGTCTCTCTGCGCTCGTCATCCTGCCTCTCTCCCCCCCTTTTTTTTTCTCGGTGAGAGGGGGGTGTTGCCTGTCCAGCGGCAGACAGACTGCTCCTCTCTGCTCGCTCAATGGGAGAAGAAGGGGGTCTGCGGAGGATACGAGCTTGAATGTGATCGGCACTTTTACAGGAAGTTGTGTTCGCCGATAAACGGTCACAAATGAGCGGCCGCGTTTTGATCGGGAAAGTGCCTCCTCTGCAGTCGGTGCCAAGAGCCAAGCGGACTTCACGTTTCACGCCAAGGTAATGAGGATATTTCATTGCGGGTTTTTTTTTTTTTACCATAGACACAACTTTCTCCTGACGTTTTTTAAAGTTGAGACTGCCTTCCTTTATGTGCGCTCTCTAAATACCTAATAACGTTAACGGTTGTATCTCTTCCGACTTATTTAAAACATAATCAAACCTAACCTGGCTTTTCACTAATGGTACAGTAAAGTGACATTAGCCGATTAGCTACTCATGAATAAAGATACAATTCGGCTCGTTTCACGTTTTTTTTATACTTTAATAATGACATTATACTCGAATACCTAAAAAACACAATGGGGTTCAATTAGTTGTCAGATGTCTTTGTTTTGGGCTTGTGTTCTTTTGATGAGTACACGTGTGCATTGTGTTGAGAAGAAGAACATATGCCGACACTGATTTTGGCTCCGGAAATTATAAGTGTGTCTCTGTAAAGACATGTTTCATTTTTGGAGGACACTGCGGTGCTGCTACCACAGCTATCTGCATAATAGAGGATGTGTTCACCACTCTCCCAGCCATAGGCATGCACCCCAGGAATCTAATCTCTTTTTATGCAGAAAACAGACAGTGCCAGAAATGAACTGCAAGATGCATCCTTCTTACTATGTGCTGTCTCATTCAGTAAGGTAAAAAAAAAACCTGGCAATGTCAGTGCCAGTTTTAGATCTCACCCTTTCTTCCCTCTGAAACTCCATGTGTGTGTGCGTTTTTTTTTTACTGTTCATATCTCTGCTGTGTGCTGCACCATGTGTGCGTTTATTAGTGATGCTGTTAGATCCAGCTCCAAGTCCGGACAGTGATTGTAAAGCCTCCACCCTTTTTCTCCGCCACACCAATCATCCTTCATTCCCTTTTTTTAAATCCAAACATTTTCACAGCAACCCGACCCAAATAATAGCACGGACACACAAATCAGAGCGATGTTGGAGTCGTGCCACGGAAAACAAAAAAGTTAATTGCCACCCTGTGTATGAAGTATGCACTTTGCTGGTGTACTCCCACCCTCTCGCTGTCTGGATTTCACCTCTGAGAGCAGACAGTTTTGGCTTGAAATACCAACAGACCCTCCTGCCTCTTCTTAGGCTGACATCCCCGCGGGGTTATTCATGGCCCCTCTGTCGCCGCTGACAGAGGTGGTATTGTTCAAAACATACCACGAACATCTGGGCTGAATGTAAATCAGAATTATTCCCCTTACTGATTTCATGCGAGAGCATTTTAAAATTCTCAAATCAAACATTTGTCTTTGGCCCCCTGAGGTCATGTATCTGCAGCCACAAATCACTAAAATGTTGCGTTCAATGCCCAAAACCAGCACAAAGTGACAAGGTAAGCTTCTTCAGTGTTTTACAACTGCCACTACAACTCAGCTGCAGCCATGTGATTAAATCCAATTCTGAACGTGTATGGGCCATTTTTGTCTCCCTGTATTTTTCTATGCAATTCCATGTTCCGTGCCTCTGCTAATTGCAGGCTGCAGACCCACAAAGAGCATTTTGAGCTCAGCGAGGAGAGCGAGAGAAAGGGGAAAAGGACTGATTCAGCTCGAGCAGTGACTCAGCTTTAAAGGGTCTTATTAATTTACCTTTTCCACTGTGCCACGTTTTTGTGCGCCAACATAAATTTGATTACCACCTGTGCTTGCCAGTAGTAATGATGGGGAAAGTAATTATACAAATCTGAGCTGGACTCTTGTTTGGCTCTCTGGAGCTGTAATTTTTAAATTCAACAATGTGTTATTGCTGTTCTAAAGCACATAAAAATGTTTTACTCTCCAATTTTAAACCCGGAATTGTTTTATCCTCCTGCGGTGTTTTGGTTGACTGCGAGGCTATACCTCTTGTTGAACTCTCTTCACAGTGCTGTGCATTTTAGATGTATTCAAATTGCGAGTGCATCCAGGGAAACCGATGCCCGGTGAGCGAGGCTGTCCCTGCCTTCTCGCACGAGGCGCCAATCTGGCAGCATCTGTTTCAGGGCAACGCAGGACTTCATCGTGGGGTGGAGGGAAAGGTCAGGGAGGTTTAAAGAAGCCTGTCACTCTGATTTCCCCTCATCCTGCGTCTTTAGTGCATACCAGACTGCGTCCTGAACCCTGAGCTGTCAGTCGCTTTGCTTATTATTCAGCATGATTTATCAGCTTCCTCTAAACTGTCCCTTGAAGCTACAGTTAAAGATGGCCGTGTGTTTGACCCTGTTTAAATACTGCGAGCAGTGCTGTCATGGTGATTTAGATAAAGTTATGCTTAAGCTTATTTTTTTAATCTTCAAATTGACTGTACTATTATTACTGCTCATTATGAGTTTATAGGATGTGCAGTGGTGGGTTTTGTTAGATTTATTCACATTTATGTTTGTTAACTGCAGTAAAGTTTCCAAACTAGAAAACCAATGATTAATCGATTAGTAGATCAAGAGAAAATTAATTGCCAACTATTTTGCTAATCATTTGATTGTTTTAGTAATTTTTCAAGCATTGGCTGGTTCCAGCTTCGTAATTGTAACGAATTGCTGCGTTTCTTCATCACCAAAGTCAGTAAATGAAGAGTTTTTGTGGTTTCTGGACTGTTGGTTTTACAATTTTGGCATTTTTATGGAATAAATGATTAATCAGACTGCTTCTTATGCGTTTTCCAAAGAAGCTGTTGTGTTTTAAGTGTGGAGTAAATTCCAAACACAAGAATTGGCACCATAATTGTGTATGTTCTGTCTTAATAGTAAGCTCAGTAGCTGTTGATGAATTAATTGTTTAAGTGCTAAATTTGAATAAAAACATATATTTGATGTACAAATGCCAGAACATATTTTTAGAACGAGTACATCATGGGACAGGTGATTAAAAAATAAGTGAAAAACTTGTACTTTGTCATAAAAAGAGATCCACTCTTGCAGCTTTGGTCAACATATGGTCTGGAGCTCTGATGTATCAGTTGAATCAGAGCAGCTGCGGCCATGTTGGAATTACCTGCTTGTTTGAGCATGTGGCCACCTCCAGAGACAGCTTACAGCGGACAGATGGACATATCACTGTCACTGCCAGCCTCCTCTCCCTCTAAACGCAGACTTCTGCTGCTTTACGTTTACTTCATTCACATGTTTGCCATTCACTTGAGGAGAGCTCATTTGTGCTGAGTGGTCACTCTGTCTTGTTTCAGCTGGGACGAGAGCAGCTCCATCAGCAGCGGGCTAAGCGACGGTGATGGCGAAGGCTCAGAGAACCTCAGTTCAGAGGAATTCAACGCCAGCTCCTCCCTCAACTCCCTCCCGAGCACACCCCTGGGATCCAGACGCAACTCTTCTGCTATGGTGAGCTGAAATACAATACCGGACAGTCTGTGACAACGTTTTGCTAGCCTTTGTCTTGTTTATTTTGTGAACGCAGTGCTAAAGATTGTAACCAACGCCTTTATCTGACGCATTTTTGACGCTTCACTCTGTGATTTACTTTGCATTGTGTGTTAGATGCGAGACCACTGTTTTGACAAGGCCACAGAAAGACACCACAGACCTGATCTGTCATTAAACCGAAACAAAAGAGAAACACAGTCTGTCACAGTGCAGTAAATCGTTACCACAGCAGCTCTGTGTCCTTCTCAGAAAATGACTTGTAAACTTCCGGTAATTCCACTGAGCCTTGAAGCCCCTCTTCACAAAAAAATGTGCTTTGCTTATTGTTTCTTCATTCTGCAGGATGATGTGCAGAGTTTAACACTAGAATGGTGTTATAAGATTCTCTTCTAAAGGTGTAAAGTTTCTCTTCGCTTGGCCTCAAGTTTAAGGCATGCATGCATAACAACTAGTTCAGTAGCCAGTCGTGGTCCAACATGCTGTGTGCACAAATGTGAAAGGCCGTGCTACAAACACAGGGTGGACTTAGCATGCTAACTTCAGTAGACATTTGTGCAACACAATACAAAGACAGATTTATTGATAATAAAAATAGTCCTTAGCTGCAGCCCGAGTTCACTTTGGTTAAGTGTTAGTTGTTTTTACCTTGTCGACAGGTAAACATTTTGTCTTTTTGCTTACTTACAGAATGCTCAGCGGGAAGAAATGAACATTAGTGCTACTCAATGAGCCATCTGTCGCTCTATATCACATTTACAGGATGCCAAGACGCAGCATGCCCAATTTTGTCCTCAGCGCCACCTCCTCAGTGCACCACACGACAGTTTTCTATTAAAGTGTCGCTTGTCTTTTTTTTGTTTTTGTCCTGCATTACAAATATAAAGGCTCCAGCTCTCCTCCATTCTTACATTTTCTCTCTAATTCTTCACTGTGTTGGTTTAATCTGTGTTGTTAAATCTATAGACAGTTTTTCTCAATTTTTTTGTCATCCGTCCTTTGTTTTCCTCTGTGGTTTTCTTTAATCCACTCGGGGCATATCACTCTATCTCTCCCTCCTTCCCACTGGAATGCAGCTGAGATGAAACAAAGATTACAGACGGCAGTCAATTCCGTAGATAACACGGACCATGACTGATGCCTCCCCGCACTGTGCCTCTTCTCTTCCTCCCTCTGCAGCTCCGCACCGATGCAGAGAAGCGCTCCCTGGTGGAAAGCGGACTGTCTTGGTACAGCGAAGATGGCAAAGCCGGCCACAAGCTCAGTAGTAGCAGTTATGACACGGGGAGTCTCAAGACGGACGCCCCAAGCAAGTGGAGAAAGAAGCCTCCTAGTCTCAGCGAAGAGCCAGGCGGTAAAGGAGAGCTGAAGAAGCCTCAAAGTTTGGGTCAGCCAGGAAGTTTCAAGAAGGGTCGTAACCCTCCTATAGGCGTGACGTCCCCCATCACCCATACCTCTCAGAGCACGTTGAAAGTTGCAGGTAAGATATGTTATATCCTCACTTTACATCTACACATCTGAAAATGTCCTTTTCCTCTCCTGTACTGATGCAGTACATTACTGCTGTTATGAAAGGAAGAGTTCACACAGAAGAAGAAAATCAGTCACTATCTAAACAGCTGAAAAAGATGGAGACTTTTGACAAGCTCCATATAGCTTGTCAGGCATAATCCAAGTGTCCAGAAGCCTTGAGATGCCCAATATTTACCCTGCAGACAACCTTGAGTACCCACCTCAGATAGGGTGCATGCTAAAGCTTTAAGCCTAGAAGCTACAGTGAAGGTTTGAGCTTAAAAAAGGGTGTAAATAATGTCTTCAAGTACTTTGGGGGATTTTGGGGCTTCTGGACACTTTGTGTCAAAGGACACTTGTGCTATGATGAGCTGTATGGAGTCATTTTATGTTTTAAGTTCCAGTTTCTACATTTTAAAACGAGTCCCCATCTACTTAATTTTTCTAGGAGTAAGCTCTTTTGCTGTGAGGCTCCAGAAATGCTTTGTGGACTTCTAAACTTCATCTTTCCATTACCATCGAAGTGAATTTAAATTTGTTGGGGAACTATACCTTTAACTTGATTTTAACTACTAATTCTATGTTGTCCATTATTTCTTTGTATGCTGGATCCAAATATAAAACAGAGCCTGTTTGTAGAGCAGCCAAGGCGGATATCTGCTTGGTATCAAGATGAATACAGAAGTGTACCCTTTAGCGTAAGCCAGGTTTTGATTTGTAGCACAGCGCAGAATACTGAAGGGAAAAAATGCACCATGAAATCCATTTCATTGAAAAATCTCAGCTTAAAAAAACCAGAGCCATCTTTCTGCTATTGTCTCAGAGAAAAGCCTGTTACACTTATGTCTGCAGAGATGCAGTGTATTTGTGTAATCCCTGGAAAAAAAACATACCATGATTAAATAATAGGTTAAAATTGAGTTCCAGTGCCAACATTTCTTGGCATTTTCATGTTAGTTTCCTCCAGCTTCAAATCAGTCTGATTGTATACGTTCTGGCTGTAGTTTTCACAGTGGGAAAATGTTCCAGCAGATGCACTTTTAAGGTTTAGAGAATGACTAAGAGGTCAGATATGTTGCATTTGCCTTTGTGAATATATTCCAACTTTACCTTTAGCTTTCACTCAAAGTAAAAAAAATTACATTTGACCCTTTTGTCTTTTAATGGTCCTTTTCGATGACCACATATTTACTTTACTTTAGTTTAATCATCCATAATGAGATTCAGATTTTGATCGTTTATATCACTTGGATATGTCTGAGCATAAGGTAAAAAAATGCATAGATTTTATTAAATTTTCATTCAACTACTAATCTCCTACTTCTAAAGTAAATACAGCTGTTTTTTGCTTATATTCTGTCTCAGCTGTAATGGCTAGAATGACATACATTTACTTTTAAGTGAAGGTGTCTAGTTAAGAGAAACATGATGTATGACGGAGAAGATTATCCATTTTAGTTTTCAGTCTTTTAAGCGGGGTTGTGATTATATTCATCCAAGTTTACAGGTTTTAGTGACTACTCACCAAGGTTATTATAGTGTACTGAAGTTAAACTAAAAACTAAAGCAGGTTGTTAAAAACAAAACAAACATTCTAGTTAAAGGTATGAGGAGTTGATTCTGGAGAAAGATAGTTGATTGTTGAGTCTCATTCGCAGGTTGTCAAATAACAACGCTGTGGGTTTGAATTCCGGGCCGAAAGCATCAATATTTGATGACCTTGGAACAAGATTCAAATATGAATTGTGTTTCTCCAGAAATACCTTCCCCACCTTTTTTCTGATATAATAACTAATAATAATAACTGAAACGGTATTACTGCTGTACTCTACTGCACTTACAAACTACAATAAGATAAAAACATCAAGGAAATGTCTGAGGAGTTGAACTCCTTAAATCTTACTACCGATAAATAAGGCCCATATTATACTTTTCAAAAAGCTAAAAGCTCGGCTGCTCAACCCATCCACTCTGTCTAAAGTAGCTTATTCTTTCAGGGTCAAGGTGGCTAAAGGAACAATTGGCAAGCCTGATTTTCCCCCTGCTCTTTATCCTCATATAACCACATATTATTGTTATTGAAATTGCCATAATGTTGTTGAATAAGGTTGTCATAACCAGTTACTGTCTGTGTCTTTTTTTTAAGCATCTAAATGTGAGAGGCCACTGGATAAATCCAAAATATCTCTTAAAACTGCTGGTCTACAGCGGTCTCGTTCAGACGCCGGCAGGGATCATCATGGAGAACACCGCAAGCCCCCGTCAGGTTTGGTTAAACCCACTGCTGGAGCCTCCTTCGGCTACAAGAGGCCACCGACAGCCACCGGTACCGCCACTGTCATGACAGCAGGGGGAGCCACCATCTCCAGTGGCTCTGCCACTGTGGGGAAAACCCCCAAGTCATCTGGTATCCCAGTGAAGCCTGTTGGAGGAGGAATACCCTCAGGTCGAAAAAACAGTTTTGATGCCAGCAGCGAGCAGAGCTTCCTGGGGCCAAACGCCCGAAACAGCATCCAGTACCGCAGCCTGCCTCGACCGGCCAAATCAAGCACGCTTAGTGTGATTGGTCGTCCGGCAACCCGGCCAGTCAGCGGAACCATTGACCCCGGTCTGTTGAGTTTGAAACCTGTGCCCATGGCCTCCACAGGCCCCAGAGTTAAAGAGCCCAGTAGCTGCAGCAGTAAAATGTCTAATCGAAGCACAGGTCCAGTGAACCAGACCGACCGAGAGAAGGAGAAGGAGAGAGCCAAGGCCAAGGCTGTGGGTGCTGACATAGACTGTGGTTCTCTGAAAGGAGAGGAGGCTCAGTCCACAGGAGAGTCTGCTGTCAAGCTGCATGGCCTGAGACGGACCAGCAGCAGCAAATACCCCGAACTGTCATCACCCACCACACCAAGGTCATTAAAACACTGTTTAAAAGGGTTGCTTCACCCAAATAACAAAAAAAATTCCATCATTTTCTACTCTCTAGTGGTATCCAGCCATGCAGTAACTGGTTTTACAGGCTGAGGGTTTCTGCTGCCGCCCCCACAATCCAATGAAAATACATGATTGAAAAACGACATCTTAAAAAATTCAACAGCTATATCTCTTGCCACTGTGTCCTAGTTACTAGAAATACTCCCGAGCTCACTATAAAGATTTTTCTTCTTTCAATCACTGAAAAGGTCTAGAGTAATGGGAACATTGTTTCTATGGATTTATGTTGTTGTTCAAATTTAGAAGAGAAATCTCAAATCTCAAATACAGCTGCAGTTTTCTGTCTATATGCTATACAGTGTTAGAGTTAAGAAGTTAAGATCCTGAAATTAGTAAATATTGTGCTTGTGCATGTGTCCAGTAAAGACTTACAATATCATAAAGGTTATTTTTAACATCATGTCCCAGGGCTCCCCCTGTTTTTACATATTTTAACATCTTCATATGCTTGGTCCCCAGGATGCTGAACACCAAGTCTCTGGGTCGTCCGCCCAGCTTGGCTCATCTGGACAAAGTCAACTCCAACAGTCTCGACTCCTGCGTGACGCTCCAGGACCTCCCGCCCAAAGTCCCCCCATACTCCAAGCTGCAGGACTTGGCTGGTTCCCACACATCCTCCCGTCTCACCCCCAGCCCTGCACCTGTGCTCCACATCGATTCCCCTGGCTCCTACACCAGTGACAGCCTGAGTGTGAGCGGGTCACCGCTGCTCTACCCCAAGCTGTCCATGCACCGCAGCATGGAGTCCCTTCCCCTGCAGATGAGCGTGCCTTCCAACTCGAGATTTGTTCGAACTGAGATATACAACAAGGAAGAGAGGGGTGCCGGAACCTGGGGATCTGCAAACAGAACCTCCCTCAACCTTGGGGAAAGGTACGTATCATCTTAAGAAGTGTCTGATGTCCAAAATTTGATTCCATTATTTATTTTGTCTTCAGTGCATGTTGGTGACTTGACTAATAACCAACTTTTTGTAGTCTAAAATGTATTCGAGCAGGACTAGTAGAACCAGGCATCCTCGTGTGATTTTGAAATAATCCCCTCATGTCTGTGTTTCGTTTGGCACATTCAAATGGGATTAGACTGCATTTTACTCAGTTTTACTGACATTATCCCCCAGATATCATGTCAAGGCTCTATGTAAAATTTCAGAAGCCATAGTAATAAAGTTGTTGGAGTTATTTTACGCCTTCCTGCATGTGTTCCTACAAGCATAAATACACATTTACAGCTCATTTAGATGATTGGTGGCAACATTTTGTTGATCCTAACCTCCTCCTGTCGGCGATCTCATAGCACGGCTGCTGACTGAGTAAATGACTGAAATGTGTACAACACTAATACTAATTGTTGGAGAAATATGGTAGGTCATTTGCAGATTTGACTTTCCTTTACTTTACTATTTATGGAAATGTAAGATTAAGATCACAGACTTCCGCTGCAATTAATTCAAGTTACTAGAGGTCCCCAGGTAATACTTGCCCAGCATGAATGGGGCTGTGAGAACCTTTCATTTGAGATGAAAATCAAGAAACTAACTTATTCAAAAGATCTTGTTTATTTGTTCACTTTTGGTATTATAGATTTGCCTCCAGGCTTCTTGAATTCCTAATTTTTAACCTAAATTCGCTATTTAAAGAAACAAGGATGGGAAAATGGTTCACAAGAATGTGTTGTTAGAAGATAAATGGTCAGCCTGTGATAATCTGTTTTGGCAACCAAGCGTTTCTGAAATGTACCTTGGCAAAGACATCTTATTCTTTCCTCTTGTGTATATCAAGTAAAGTCCAAGTGCACACATAAGTCAGAGAGAAATAACTGAAGGGGAAATAATTATTTGATTAAAAATAACATCGGCTTTTTACATCTTCCTGTGAACCAAGACTTGTTGAACTAACAACACTTTTCCATAGTGTGTGAAATATAATTTGTGAGAACTGTTTCAGTTTTAAAACGTCCTACGCTGAGCTGTAAGTTTCTTGGCAGCAGACGTACCCGCACTCCATATTTTATGTGTGTTTTCCGGGAAGGGAGACTCTGCTTTGTCATTTAGAAGATGGAGGGCTGGATCCGTCAGAGGATTTCTGTTTGTCAAAGTGGAGATGAGTTATTTTCTGCCAAAGGAATGTACTTTTAGGCAATCCCACGCTGTGTGTATGAAAGTGCCCAGTGTGCCATATGGGCTAGATGTACAAAAAGGGATTAGAGGATAAACCCATGAGATGTCTTGCCCAGGTCCTATGGTAAAATTATTTGAATCTAATTGTTCAAAATGACTGTTATTATCCTATTGATAATGTTTTTATTGTCTTCTTTGCAGCTTGCAAACAGACAGAAGTACCTTGCCGAAGAAAGGCTTAGAGTACGTCAAAACAATTATTGTTCCTGCATCCATATGAAGTCTCTCACTGTGATGTTTCTTCACCGTCTGAAGTTTAAAATGACCTCTCTTTCCTCAGACGCTATGGCTCAAGCCTGTCAGATAGTGACGGAAGCAAACCGGGCAGGCGCCACTCCCACACCACAGTCAGCATGACAGAGAGCGATAGCCCCCCTCAGCTGCCCTCTCCCACCCGCCCTCTCCACCCCTCCTCCGGCAAGGCTCCTCTCACCAACGTGGGTGAGTGTGCTCGCTCCATTTGTCTGCCAAGTTCTAAAAACACTCCCCGTTTGAGCTTTGAGAGTAATGAGGCTTGAAATCTTTGATAAGCCGTCCGTCTTATCCTTGATTATTATTGAAGACGGGAACGTTGGATTCATACTGAGTGGGAAGTCCAGCCTCGTTATCACAGTTAAGAAATGTTGACACAAGTTGTCAATAATAGACCCAGTCGGGTGTGTATGATGAAGTGATGACGGCACCAGATTCGACTGTGAATATACCTCCTCATATCTTTGTTCAGACTGGAGTTTAAGTCTTAAATATGCTGGAGATGGAGGCCATAGGGGGTCAAGTCAGGCTATATTTATATCTTTGACTGTTGTGGAACCAAAGTGTTGCCTTTCACTGAGTCATCAGAATATGGATGCCATACTGAGTGTGTGTAAGAGTGTTTCTCAACTGCATCCTACAGCGTCATCTGTCTTTCCAAACATCTCTCCTATATGATAGTTGCCCCAATTTCTACCACCCCGAGGATATCGCGCTCCAACAGTATCGGCCCCCCCAGTGAGTCCGCCTGCGATCTCTATGGATCCTCCCCCCTGGGCAGCAGTATGTCCCTGGCTGACCGGCCAAAAAGCATGATGCGGTGCGGGTCTTTCCGTGAACCGGGAGATGATGGTGAGCATGCTCAGCCGGCCTCCCTGCAGGGGAGTCACCCCACATGGACTCAAATTAAACAAAGCTGTCTGCTCATACAGCACGCAATCTGTTAGGCAAAATGTCAAGAGGACATGAGCAAGGAAAGTGGAGAGGAGTGGTGGTGCCTCCATTTTAGATTTATAGACAGTTATGTAAGGCCTCAAGGCGCACTATCTGTGATCCAAATGTAAACAACAGGAGAGCCTCCACCAATAATTTAAACCTGCTGTATAATGGGCAGGACTTTTGATAAACATTAAATCCCTAGATCAGTCATTTTTCAAGCTCAAGTGTCAAACATTAGTTGGCTCCAGCTTCTTCATTGTAGGAATATGCTGCTTTTCTTTGTCATTTATGGTGGTATATGAAGAGTCTTTGCGTTTTTGGACTTTTTGTTGGACAAAAGAAGCAATTTGAAGACGTTCCTTTGGTCTCTGGGAAGTTGTGATGAGCAGTTTTGAAGATTTTTGTTGACCTTTTTGATGACAAAACAGTTCATCGTGAAAATAAATATTAATGCACTCCTAATGAAAAGTGGAGTGTTTTGGTTCCTCCATTTTGGATTAACAGACTTAAAGGCGCCATATATGATCCAGATGTAATCAACACTGGTGACCATCCTGTAGACCTTTTTCTGTCGACATATTGCACAGCCCTATAGCAAATTATGATAAATGATTGACTACTAATTAGTTACTTTTAATATTGAGTCTAATCTCTACCTTTCCTGTTTCAGTTCATGGCTCCGTACTGTCTTTGGCATCAAATGCTTCATCCAACTATTCCGCGGTGAGTAGAGTCATAGTATGTTCATCATAATGTTGCTTTTTCTGGAGTTAATTGATTTTGTGACTTCAGTATACACATTGTCCTGTCTTCAAAAGCAAAGTGCTCATTTAAGAAAATCTTGGACTGCATGCGTTAGAGACCCTTTAATGCATTATATTAAAGTCTTCCCTAGTCGGTTACAAACCTCTTGGCGAGCTGTTATTGAATTCTGTGATTGGACAACTATCCATTACTTGTTCCAAGTTTGTATTTCACTGTTGTCGTGTCCCTTTTACAGTGGATAAACAACTGCCCGTAAAGTTAATGCCCTCCCTTATCCCTGTTTATTGTCTATTTGTTCTCACCATGCCTTCTTAAGAATGAGGACAGGATACAAGGAGAGGTAAGGCCGACATGCCAATGACGCTTCAACTCACATTGTGCCTTTCCCTCTGCGTCATCTGTCAGTGATATCCTGTTGAAATGGCCCCATTCATCAGATTGTGTTATCAGTGCTCCACTGGAGTCTGTGACCGCGGAGCTCATAACCCAGTTCATTTTGTTTTATCTCTAATATTCTTTGTCCTTTTGCAACACCTGCTAACATTTGATAAAGACATTTTTTTAGACCTCATAAGATTCTCAGTGCATGAGGAAAGTGGTAAAAATCCACTGTCATCCCTTCATTAAACATTTTCTATTGGTCTGAAGCGATAACCTATTTCTTTGTTGGCATATTCTTTTTTTGTTACTCAAAACGAAACAACCCATGTTAACGCATTCAGTTGCTGCATTGTCACAGTTCTAAACTCTATGTTTGTTCCTGATGCTTTATAAAACATTGTCCTTACAGCTGGGGCTTACTGTTCATTCTGTCCACAGCAAATCCGCAAGTTGAGGCGAGAGCTGGAGTCCTCCCAGGAAAAGGTCGCCGACTTGACCATGCAGCTTACCGCCAACGTATGTAGGATTTTTATTTCTTTAAAGATCTCCTTTTGGAATAAGCTGTTTTTTGTTGACGTGTTTCCAAAATTTTGATTTAGGTTAAGTCATTTAGCCAACAGCCAACCTCGATACAGAAACCCCATGCAAGAGTCCGTATCTGATATCTGCACTACATTTCTGTGAGGGTGAGATGTGGGGAAAATATGGTGTGAATCTTTGCTCTTTACTCTGGCCTCTCTCCAGTTTGCACTGAGCAAGGCCCGCTAGTCATAAGATATCCAGGGCACGCTAACCTACTCAGGGCTTTTGAAATGATATTTTTGAGCCTTTATTTGATAACCAACAGTTGGGTGATGACCCAAAGGGGGCACAACATGACAAAATTATCCCTAGATTGGATTTTTGGTCGGCAACATAGCCGCTAGGCCCCAATGTTTCCAGTTGTCTCACTGCCATATCTGTCTGATGTTAGACACTAGTTTAACATTAACCCTTTGATTAAACCAGCTGATAAATGTTTAACCTCTGCTTCTACTGACTCTCTCCAGGGTTCCCATGGGTCCTTGAAAAATCCTAAACAGACATGGGTTGAGGGTTTGAATTGATATATTTTGCTTATGTAACGAAATTTAAGTTGCCATGATGTGTTTTACAAAACAAACAAGTCTGGGTCCTTCAATTTTTTAATGAGTCACCCTGGAAGGACCTTGAAAAGTCATTGAATTTGAAGTTTAAGACAGTGTGGGAACCCTGACCCTCACTCTGCATCTTTTAGATGCCTGTTTGAATCACGCTTTAACACTTCCATAGCACTGATCCTGATCTAATAATAGCTACCAGTATGAACCACAGTCTCCTATTTCACTGTTTTACCCACTGCCCCTTCTAAACCACTAACCTGAGTGTTTTGAACAACCTGTGTGACTGTATGAAGCCTGTCTGTGTGTCTTTCTTTGTGTGTTTTTACTATTTTAATCCCTTGCCTAACGCTACTGTCCCTTTTTTTGATCCGTTCTTGGCTGGACTCGCTGCTGCCCCCTGCCTGCCTCCCGCTGACCCGCACCTCTGGATGCTGGGTGTAGCAGCAAGGCCAGGTTTGTTGGACTGTTGCTCCCACAGCAAACTGTTGCTTTCGCATGATTCTGAGCGTCAAGCTGACGAGTCGCTGTCATCTGACATCTCTGTTGGGCTCGCTGCGTGGCGCCGCCGTCCTCATCACCTACCATGAAGCATGTTGACAAAGTAGCAAATAATTGTGTTTTTCATTATCTGTATTTGCAACAATCTTTTAATCAATCATTTTGTCTCTAAACATTTGAACAATATGAACATTTGTCTGGCCAACAGTCCAACGATTTTCAATTCAAAATATTCTGCAAAAAAATGTGTTCTTGGCCTATTTACTGTATTAACAGCTAAACAATTATGAGGATAATTGTTCTTTAATAGTCTGTCAGTCAAGAAATGGATTGACCAACTAATTTTCAGGGCACCAATTTCTGACTATTCCCACTATTTCTGACTTTTCTTAGATTTGAATGCTAATTAGGTATCCCATATACCACAGTAACCTTTGGGATACAGCTTCTAGACATTGGAGAGAAATGAATAAGAAGATAAAGTGAGATGAGTACTTTCTAGTGATATAACAAACTTAAAGCAGCCACACTGGAGGTATACAGGTCATGGAAAAGAATAGATTGATTGCTGATTATATTTTATTGAGTCGTTACGGCTGTTGCGCTCCGTGAAAGTTATCTCTTTGAAGGCCAATAACATCATAAATAGGTTCAACAGTGGCAGGGTTCTATATTATTAGATAAATACGACCCTAAAGAAACACCTGAGCAAGGCAACCACAAAAATAAATGAAGGAAGGGAATAAGAGGCTAGCCAAATTTAACAAAAGCAAAGGAACAACTAAACAACGGGCTGTCGGTGCTGGGAAACCTCCCTAAACTTTAAACATAATGATAATAATAAACTTTTTATTTTATTTATATAGCAGTTCTCCTAGCAAACTTACGGAGTTCTTTATAATAGATAATGAAACCGGACAGATAAAATAAGAAAAAAGAATGGAAAGAAATTAAGAAAAAACAATCAAGTTAATCATATTATATACGAAGGTATGACAGTATAGATAAGAATAAGAACACGTATCAAACAGCTCAAAAAGCTTCCACAAAAGTAAGTGTTCTCAGAGAGTTTAGTTGGAGAGAGGAAACTAAATCAAACAGAAGTAATACTGCAAAAAAAGGAACAGTCTGACCCACCATTATCATTTTTTTTGACAAATTCTTTAACATCTGTGTCAGCCATGAATTTTAGAATATTTTTAATTGCTACCATTCTCACCACGAAGAGCATTAATAGTGTGAGACATCCTAGCCCAAAGGTCAAACATGCTACATGACGTTGATGAGATCTGCCCCTCATCGCCACACAGCTGTCCTCCCTGACCACCATTACCCTAACGCCCTCTTTCATCTCTGACATCATCCACAGCTGTCCACTGCTCCATCCCCACCCTCCTCTCCCAGCAGATGGAGAAAAGCCATTTGCTTGATGTTTCTGTGAGCGTGTGAGGCTGCAGACAGATTCGATGCAGCCGGTGACTCATACCTGTCTGCTGTCTCAACCCCCCCTACTCTTCTCTCTCTGTCTCCGTCTCCTCCTCTAAAGGCTAATCTGGTGGCAGCGTTTGAGCAGAGTCTGGCACTGATGACGGCGCGCCTGCAGACCCTGTCGGTCTCCTCGGACCAAAAGGTATCCCGGTGATATCATGACGTAAATGAATGTTGTACAACTAGTGACATGACAAAGAAACAAACTGTTAAAGAACAATTGAAAGGCCGAAATATGTGGTGGTGGTGGTGATGATGATGATGATGATAAAGTACATTCTGTCAGTTAAAGAGAAGCTTCCAAGTGATATAGTTTTCTTGAAATGAGATGTGTCAAAGGTATGGCGGGATTTCCAGGTTGTCACCAGCCACTCAGCACAGCCTGACATCCTCGCTGACAGCGGACAGACATTCCACAATCCTCAGTTCAGAAGAATCCTGGTTCAGTTACCAGCCTGTGAGCTACCATGATCACATAATAATCATTTTCTCTCCTCAGGAGTCCGAGCTCACTGAGCTGAAGGATACCATCGAGATTCTGAAGGTCAAAAATACAGAGGCGCAAGAAATCATTCAGGGGGCCCTCAGTAATCCGGAAATCACACCTAAAGGTACAGAATCTGCAGCGGGATGTGCAATATCATTAGGAACTGGGCTCCAAAACACACAAAGAGGTGAATATTCAATGTGCTCTCTCTTATCCTGATTTTTAGAACTGCAGATCAATCGTCAGAACTCCTCAGAGAGCATCTCCAGCCTCACCAGCACCACCAGCCACTCCAGTATGGGAAGTCTTAAAGAGCAGGAGGCCAAGAAGAAGAAGAAGAAGAGCTGGGTGAGGACACATGTGAAATACTGCTTTGTGTCTAAGAGTTTCATCAGAAGTCCCAACATACTTTCCTGCAAGAGAGAATTTTGCAGCAGTTTCTGAATCAGATGTTTTATTCAGATCACTTGAGAAAGGGATGAAAGCTGTCGAGCAGTTTTTGGTATTGAATTGTATCGTTCAGCTTTTCAGGGTTTGTGAGGTGTCTGATCGATGTTTTCAATGCAGATTTAGCGCCTTGATTAGAAAAAGAAAGAGAAGAATCCTTTATTTACGTCACATATGAAACAATGTATAACATAAGGGCAGCGTACGCACCTGGGAACCAACTCCAAATCTTAGCCAGTGCTTTGGTCAATGGCACTGACTGGAGGATCCACCTCATGTAAATGTTTTGATCGCCCCTTGATTATCAAATTTCAAGATTGAAAGGAGTTTTGTCACTTGCCCGTGCTGTACAATATGTGCACCGGCATGCAGGACTGAATAACACAATTATAACAATATAACATCAGACACAGGATTAGAAATAAAAAATGACGAAGGATACAAATCCAAAGATGAAGCACTATTAAGGGACAACTCTGATTAAAAAATAATAATAATAGTAAATTGGGATGCAGTGTGACACATCAAATCAAGTCTTTGTACTTTTTTAATTTGATTGCATGTCGACATTAAATTGTATTTATGTTTTACACAGCAACTCTTTTCTGAATGAATGGTTGTATTTAAAAACTTATTAAACGTGATAAGTTAATGTTGGACCAGTCACAAGGCCTGTTGCGAGCTATTATCAGTATTTATTATGGTTTATTTGATCTGATGACCCAGTTTGTTCTCGTGCATGTGTGTGTCAGCTTCTCCTCCTACTCTTGTTCCAAATCTGTTATTAAGTATGACTCTGGTCTCTCCCTCATGCTGCCCTGCTTTTTATTTTAGGTCTTTGAGGTGAGTGATGTTGCTACAGTAAATAAACCTCCACACACCCTCCTCCCTTTTCCCCAGCCCACATGCACTCAGAGTTCCTTTCTGTCGTTCAGGTCTTTCAAAAGTTGATTTGTTGAGTCACATCGTATCGTGTTCTGATCATATTGTAAGATTAGTTTACAGAATCCTGGTTTTATGTTCTTCATGTAATCGGCATGCCGTTAAACTGTTCTTTAATACTGAGATCAAATAGTTCAGTGAGGTTAACAGCTACTTTTTTAGAAACATTACATGGTTTTCAGAGACTGTGTTTTGTACTCTCTCACACTTCATTTGAACATCTCGCATTTGTGTGTGATGAGCAATAATGATTGATGTGTTTCGTTTTGATGTGATCCATTTTTATCCCTCCAAATGTCACATTAAGTTTGGGTTTGGACAGTTATATCTTCCAACTGTCAACTCAGAATTGTACAAAATTATGAAACCCGCTGGCTACATAAATTAAGAATGAAGGAAGTCTGTATCAGAAGGTTAACAGGAAACAAGTGTGGATGACAACTCTCAGTGGGAAACAAGGCTTATCTGATAGAAGCAGCTCAACATGACTGCTTTATAGAGCTGCTTATTAATTCAGACTTTTTAGACGTATCATTTGTTCAGTCTCATATTTCTTCTCTGTGCAGTTACGCAGCTCCTTCAACAAGGCGTTTAGTAAGAAAGGCTCCAAGTCGGGGCTGTACTCCGACATAGAGGAAATTGCCACCCCTGAATCCTCTGCACCTTCCTCCCCGAAAGTCCACCATGATGGAGACAACACTGCATCGTCAATTAAATCCTCCACCTCCGCATCATCTTCAGGGTAAACCTTTCCCCCTCCCCCTGACTCAGCTGACAGTGAATCACAACAGCAAATAATTGAAATAACATAAGTCGCGGTCCTTCTGAAAATTATTCTGATGATCTTTGCTGCCATCACACGCCTCTAACGCTATTTGACTTGAACATCTCCAGACTCTGTGAAGGCGGCGACGTGCAGGATGATAAGGTCGTGACAGAGCTGCGATCGGAGCTGTGGGAGAAGGAGCGCAAACTGACCGACATCCGCCTGGAGGCTCTGAGCTCCGCCCACCGCCTGGAGCAGCTGCAGGAGGCCATGACCAGCATGCAGGTCGGTGGGAGAATGGTCAGTTAAGATTGGTTACCTTTCAGTGCCCACAGTTCACCTGTGGAGTTGGTATAGGTATGCTGCCAAGCTTTTAATGCTCCAATCCTTGTGCAAACACTAGAAGAGGACAGTGTTAGTTCACTGTGCACACGTATATTTGTTTTGATAGAATACTGTAGCATCTTCAACTTTGGAGTATTTGATTATTGACTTGAATTCATCTTATCTACTTGATTTATGGATATTTGGTTTGCTGTTTTCTTAATTTTGGCTTTTATCTACAATTATAGTAACATGCTAAGGTTCACTGTGTAATTCCTTTTATGTGTAGTTTGATGTTGAATGTTTGTATGCTGTCATGTAGGGCTGCTGCTAACAATGTTTTTCGTTATCAATTGATCTGCTGATTATTTACACGGTTAATTGAAATGTTAAAGAATATTTGAAAAAATGCTACTCACATTTTCCAAGAGCCTTCAGATTGCAGTTTTTTTCCTCTAAACAACAGTCCATAACCCAAAAACTCTTAATTTGCTTTCATAAATGACAAAAAAAGGAGGAAATTCTTGCATTTACTTGACATTTTGCTTAAAAGGTTGACTAATTTTATGAATTGACTGATTGTTTCAGCTCTTCTGTTGTATGAAGTAATCTCTCACTGCCTTCTGTTTTGATATAAAATGTATCTTGTTAATGTGTTTGAACTTAAATATCACCTTTTAATATAACAGATCTTTTTGGTGTGCTTTCAAAAATCACCAAATACCGGAGTTGTATTAGGGAAGAGGCGCTGTGACTTATCACAATTTGTAACCCTGTGTGTGTGTGTTTTTATCTGTAGAGGACAGTGGAGAATCTGAAGACTGAGAACGACCAGCTGAAGACGGGCGGTCTGTCCCCCTGTCCATCTCCCGGACCCTCAAGCTCCCCCTCCCAGTCCTCAGGCCTCACTGCTCTGGGGAGTTCATCACCTCGACAGTCGGTAGCCATGCACATGCCCAAGAGCTACAGCAGAGGGCTGAGTGAGGGGAGCACCTCAGGTACAGTTCAGTCTAGGACATGTTGACAATGTAAAGTGTGTGTACTTATAGATCCACCTCCTGACCTGTAAGTCCAGTCGTTTAGTGAGCTATTTACAAGCAAAGAAGAAGGCATATTATATCATTTCTCAAGGGTTGGGCCTTGAAACTGGCTGCTGAGAGAGGAATAAAAGCTGTGAGCCAAAATCCAATAAGAGCAAATTATCAAAACATATGGCACCTTTAGAGCTGATGAATAGGCTGGTTATTCTGAGGAGTGTCAGCTGGAGAGCGCAGAAGATGAAGGAATGTTTTATTCTAATTAGTATTAAACCTCCTTGCGCCTGATGTACTAAAAGTAAAACAGCTTATCTTATCACACTGTTTACCACCCAGATTAAATTAGATTTAGGTGCAAACATTAAAAAATGTTTTTAAACCTCCCTGGTTTGCCTCTCACTGCTAGGAACCAACATTTTTAAAAGGTAGGAGGTGGATTACTACACCTCCCAAACATGAAGCAATGTGCTACACCTGTGTTAAACAAACCATTCCTTATCTTTATATTGTTATTTTCTTTCTTATTCACTGTTTTACCATGCAGATTTAATTGAGAATACGTAATATGTAGAAACTTTTGCTGATTTATTGTGTCATCTCAAGATTACTGTTTGTCTCTTTATTATTTGCTCTTATATTCTGTATAATATCACTATTTATTTACTGAGAAATGTTTGTAAATATTTTTTATAATCAGATGATAAATGATTAAAGAGGCAGCTGAGGCATAGGCAACAGAGACGAAATGTAATGAAATACCAGGCGAGTGCAAAAAATGGTCCACTGTGATGTTTCCCCAATAATAATCTGTACTTTCATTCATGTTATGATAAATCTTATTACTACTCTACTATTGTAAAAACATTCTGTCTGCTGCTTTTATTTTGAAGGACAAATGCCAATATAAACTCGTGACTCCGTGCTCCTTGGTTGGGGGAAAAAACATTTTTTTAACCTTCACAGTTTACGGATTTGTGCACATGTAACCGTAACCTTCATGAGCCTCAATGCCGATGAACTAAAACAACCCAAAAGCAAAACGCTGTCATACATGTTACATCATCTTTCTTTTGTTTTTCTGTCCCTCTCCTCTTTTCATTTCCTCCTCAGCAGACGCGTACTCTGCAGATACTCTCACTCTGTCCTCACAGAGAGACGATCACCGTGTCCGGGTGGTGGTGTGTGTTGCAGATTTACACGTCTTCAAAGACGTAAGTGTGTTTGTCGTCTGGCCCTCTCCGGCACAATAAACATCATTTAAGGTACACGTTTCACATGTTTGTCGCACTTTGTGTCAGCAGGAGGTCAAACAGCAGGATTTCTTCGTCGGCACTGTCAGGGTGAACGGCAGGATGGACTGGCCCATGCTGGATTCAGCTGTCAGCCAGGCTTTCAAGGTGGGTCGCCGTCTTCTGACAACTTTATTCAATGTGACCTGTCCGAGGACTGAATGTACAGATTGTATCTGGCTGCGTTCAGCTGCCACAATAAATTTAGCAGGTTGTTTGAGGTTAGCAGAGAGTTTGACCACTGAACACTGCAGTACGGAGTCAAGTTGAAGTTTTATGGACAGACTTAGTCAAAGAGTTATTTTAATTTATAGGTTGGCAGGTCATCTAACACAGTTGTGCAGGTCTTGCTGGTAGGGAATTGCTTGCTTTGATCTGTAGTGTGTCAGTGCCCAATAAAACAAAAGCCCTCATGAGGTGGATCATATTGACTTTAGCCTTTGCCAGCTATTGGGGATTCATAAAACCACACCAGGGGCAACGTCTGTCTGCAACCACAAGATCACATTTAGACAGAATTACTCACGTCTCTTGTTTCTCTTCTTTTCACTCCAGGTGTACATAGCCAAGGTGGACCCCACCTCCAGTCTGGGCCTGTCTACAGACTCCATCTACAGTTACAGTATGGGCCACATTAAGAGGGTGCTGGGTGGAGAAGCTCCAGAGACGCAGCCATCTCGCTGCATGTCCCGAGGCCCCACCGGCATCACCGTGTCTCTGAAAGGTCTGTGGGGAAATAATTCAGTAACTGCATCATTTAAAGTCATGTCAGGTTTAAGATGTACAGATTTACTTATGCAGACTTGGAAGTAAATGCATTTACTTAGATGACATAATGATTAGATAGAGCGACAACCTTGAGGGCTGAACGATGAAGCAAACAAATAAGTACCAAAAACTGCAGTTCCTTCTGTGACCACTTGAGGCAAATCAATCTCCCCAGACCTCATGTTTAAACTTTCAAGCAGAAGTAAACATGTTTACAGCCTGCTTCGAATAGTTTTTGGTCTCTAAAGTGAATTTCCCCGTTCATGACAACTGTACGGGAATTTGATTTTTATATAACACAGTCAGTTAAAAGACATTAATCTTTAAAGTTATACATAATTAAGGGCGTGGGCGCTTTGAGTCACAGTTAGCCGCTAGCTGTCAAGGTGGCTGTGAGCAACCAGGCTTCACTCAGTCTGCTCAGCTCCACCACATCTCTTTGCCAATTTTTGGATCTGCTGGCAAGTAGGCAGAGTCAGGCGATGGTGGCAGCCGCCACACTGAGCTTCACAATGGCTCTTTATAAACCTATAGCTGGGGACTCATCTATGTACAGTTTATGATTAGAATTCAGCAGTTACACATTGTTAATGTAGAAAAATGTCGAGTGGGGAGATGATTTAGTGCTAACTACAGGCCAGACTCCAATTCATTATTTTATAAAAATCTATATAAATCCAGAGCAGCTTTTTACCTCCAGCCAATAACAATTTGGGCTAATGAGATGAGCTGCTTTATGCAAGTACTCAGACTTTGCCTTTCTGCAAAACTGAGCCTTGTGGATTCAGGTCATCTCTTTAATTCGGAAACTACGAACACATATAGTGTCAGCACACAGATATTGATGGATCAGATGTCAATCGCGTCTTTAGCTCCAGCCGTGTTGTGAAGTGTTT
Source organism: Diplodus sargus (assembly GCA_903131615.1). Lineage (NCBI taxonomy): Eukaryota > Metazoa > Chordata > Actinopteri > Spariformes > Sparidae > Diplodus > Diplodus sargus. The sequence goes on from CAEMYA010000009.1 coordinate 3,896,817, forward strand.
ATCTGAGATGATCCAAGTCTGGCGAAGTGCAAATCCTCGTGTCTGTCTGCTTGTCATAGCAACACTTTAAGGCCTGCCTGTCTTTATTACCATTTTACAGTGTTAGCTTTTTTTGCTTTACAACCTGTTTACGTGTGATGTGCACTCAGTTACATTGAATGGGAGCTGACATCAGTATTGACCAAAACATCAACTCAGATGACCCTGTGGCAGCAGATGAACTCATCAGGACAGCAACAGGATTTTGCCTCAGTTTTAGATTTATACATATACATTGTATATATTTATCACTATTAAAGATTTATAGTTTGTGACTTGTATAATTTTCTTTTCTTTTTTTAAACTTTTTTTTTAAACTTTTTCTTCACTTGGTCATTTCTCACATCCCCTTTACATGTAAAATTTTGCAATATACGGTAGGTTCACAGTTCTCTTAATGAGGCGTTACAGTATTTATAGGTTCTATATATTTAAACAATTCATGAAAATGAATATGAAAATAAATCAAAACAAATTAAATGTATGACAGCACTGAAAATATCCAGAATGAATAACTAAATAAAACCAAAATAAAGCTAAACATGAGTTATTTATAAGTTCACCTTATATAGACGTTTATATTCCGTCCAATCAACATTGGAAAATATCCACATTATTTCATTAAAATACATCAAGTCTTACACAGACCTACTGTAACGGCAGTGTTTTGTTTGCGAGTGGCGCATGTGTTTAGTCCATCAGTGATTCTAAACCAGAGCTGTGACGAGCAGCGAGGCTCTGGCCCGGTAGTCGACCCCCTCTGCACCTTTTAGCACGCAGAAATGTAAGGAGCGAAGTGCTAAGAGAGCTGGGAAAGCAGCGACAGCCCAGACGGGACTCTGGGGTAACATGATCCCAGCGCTGCCAGGCCCAGCTGGTGGAGCAGGCTCAGACACATGGGCCCCAAAGATGTGAGGCAGGAACATTAGACTCCTGCAGGCTTGATGGGGTCGCACAGACTGCCTACTCTCGATGCGAAGTTATTTTAAGAGCCAAATTCTTGAGCTCCATGTTGCTTATAAAGGACGTTTGAGGTGATATTAATTTGTTTTCACAACATCTCCTTACTCAGGCTCTCCCTGTTTGTAATGTATATTCATTTTGGTAAAGTTATCGACAGAATTCTTAGCGAGCGCTTAAATATCAAGGACCGCAGTTACCACCAATTTAAATCTGTGCTGGGTGATTAGCAGGCAGTCATCAACTGCATTGTTTATGACATCACGGTTCGTTCTTGCTATTCCTCACTATGTTCAGGTTTGAAGGAGAAGTGTGTGGACAGCCTGGTATTCGAAACACTCATTCCCAAGCCCATGATGCAACACTACATCAGTCTGCTACTCAAACACCGCCGTCTCGTCCTGTCGGGCCCCAGCGGAACGGGTAAGAGCTACCTCACCTCCCGGCTGGCCGAGTACCTGGTGGACCGCAGCGCCCGCGAAGTCACAGACGGCATCGTGGTCACTTTCAACATGCACCGGCAGTCATGCAAGGTGACACAAACTGACGCGCCGCATGAATCTGTGCAACAGCAGATTATTCGATGTGTCATGTTGTCGGCCTCCGTCACCATTTCTGTCCCTCTTTTTTTCCTGTTCTTTCCTCAGGATCTGCAGCTTTATCTCTCCAACCTGGCCAATCAAATCGATCGGGAAACCAACACGTCAGACGTACCGCTGGTTGTTATTCTGGATGATATTCACGACCCCGGTTCCCTCAGCGAGCTTGTCAATGGCGCCCTCACCTGCAAATATCACAAATGGTAAGCTTCGTATACGCAGCCTGAAACTATCCACAGAAGTATATATGGAACTGATCAATATAACCTAAACTATGATGCTGTTTCTGCCCTCAGCCCTTACATCATCGGAACGAGCAATCAGCCGGTGAAGATGATAGCGAACCACGGCCTCCATCTCAGCTTCAGGTTGGTTAAAGGAGAGGCTGCGGGAGTTTTTCCTCTCCTGCAGTATCGTATTTGTCCTGATTACACTGAGGTTAGACCACTGTGGAGTAAACAAGTCGATTCAATGAAAACGTCTTAAAGCAGATCAATCGTAAAGTGTGAGTTAATGTATTTATACGTATTCTGATACAGTGTGATTCAATGCAGCTTGATTTAACTCGGTGCAATAACAGTTTATGTGGGTTTTAATAAGAGTTGACTTTGTTATGGTCGAGACTGAGTGACCCCAAAAAAATTTAATACCTACAAGATAACATATTTGAAATTCCTCTGTAGTAGCACTTCTGTAAGTGACAGCTGTGACTCACTTTTGTTACTTTTAGTCTGCAGTTGGATAGTTTGCCTCACCGGATGTAGACTGAGTTTGAGCCTGCCTGTTTCAGGCTAAAACCTTTGAGCTAACAGTACAAACAAACTAGCAGCTCTTAGCTTTCTTCTTGCAGGGATTTAGCCATTTTAACACTATTTTGCAGGGCCACCATGCTGCATCCTAGGTTTAGCGCCACCCAAAAATAGTGACTGGTTTAAAGAAATACAAACAAGCCAGAGTGATGCGGCTAGCCTGCTCATGTATTGGTTTGTATTTTAATGACTTTTTGTCTGTTCTCTCTTCATCTTAGGATGGTGACCTTCTCCAACAACGTGGAGCCAGCCAACGGCTTCCTGGTGCGCTACCTGCACAGGAAGATGATGGAGTCAGAGGATGAGAAAAATTTGACCAATGAGGACCTGATCAGGGTGTTGGACTGGGTGCCCAAGCTGTGGTATCATCTACACGCCTTCCTGGAGAAGCACAGCACGTCGGATTTCCTCATTGGTATGAAACACACTCTTCTCAGGATAGAGCATGAGGAAAGTTGTATTTTCATTTTGTAGGGAACATTGACATCTTTATTTGTGCAGTGTGTGTCCTTTGATGTTCTTCTCTCTCCTCTCTCGTCTCCTCAGGCCCCTGCTTCTTCTTATCCTGTCCCGTCACAGTGGATGAGTTTCGATCCTGGTTCATCGACCTTTGGAATCACTCTATTATCCCTTACCTGCAAGAGGGGGCCAAGGACGGCATCAAGGTGAGAAACGCAGCCAACAAGTCCAGAAAGTCTCCAGCTAGCATTTCATTGCAAAGTTTTAGCGGCTTCCACTTTCACGGGAAATGGTGCGCTCTTAATTTTACTGTAACTGCTACGTGGTGGCGCTTTCAGGTCCACGGCCAGAAGGCGGTATGGGAGGACCCGGTGGAGTGGGTGAGGGGCACGCTGCCTTGGCCGTCTGCCCAGCAGGACCAGGCGAAGCTGTTCCACCTGCCTCCGCCCAGCATCGGCTCCAGCAGCCCGGGTCAGTCCCTCGAGGAGAGGCCTCACAAGGAGACCCCTCCCAGCTCCATGGAATCTGATCCACTGGTAAAAAGAGAGCGCTTTCTTTTGATTATTGTTCAATACTGCAAACTTGAGTGGATGTTTTAAGGATTACTGATTACTGACTCTCTCTCTTCTTTGTTTTCAGATGGCAATGCTTTTGAAACTCCAGGAGGCCGCCAACTACATTGAATCCCCAGACAAAGAAGATCCTAGCCTGCCTAAACTTTGAAGACAAAGTTTTGCACCTGACACTTAGCACTTCAGTTTTTTATTTTTTGTGTCCACTGTGATGACGCAGTGCACGTTCAGGAACAAACTGACCCTCCGAAATGGTTGTAGGGTGATTTAAGTCATTCCCGCAGTAGGATAAAAGTGTTACTGGGTATTTATTACAAATCATTTTAATACGCACAGTATTTTCAAAAAGACTGTTGACAAGTATTAAATGAAAAATCTCTATTCTCTGACTTCACTATATGTTTCGACTTGATACATTCACTTCGGTTCAGCCTCGTTAGCCCTCAGTACTTGTAGATTGGTGCTAATAGATCCCTATGAAACTCATCATCTCAGCACTTAGACTTCAGGTGCTAACTACAGCAGCATATGCAGGCCATTCTGTTCTGTGCCCAGGTGCATCATGGGATTAGAGAGCTATTCTCAATTATGGTGACTATTTTTTTGTTTTTTTCTTGGAAAAGAGTATGACAGCATGACAGATGCTACTGTTTATCACAAAGTTCTTCAGAACATATCTACTGTATAAGTCTTTGAAGGCCAGATCTTATACATATGCAATCCTGAACTTTCCACAACCCCGAGCAGGTGAAACAAATCAATGCCTTAAAGGACAAAGACTTCAATGTCACTTCAACTTCAGCAGATTATACTGGTGCTTTCATCCACGTCACCCCCTGCCGAGATGGTCAGAGATAAAGATATTATGTTCCAACTCTCTACATATTCTTTTCAGTTAACCACCTTTTTTTTAATTGCAGGATAACACGTTCTCACATATTTATACATCTTCTTTATCGTTTTTATGGCTTTTAAGTTGGAAGTTTTAAAGTTGCTGTCATACTCTTTTGCATAAATCTAAACTTATTTATTAATTGGTGATGTGATGTTCATCACTTTGTCGCTGCACACTTCCGTATGTTCCAAATCACTTAATTTAGTTGTATAAGCTGCTTTTATGTAAATCAAGCAGTCGCCAGTGTTGCCATATATATCAGGTAATAGATACACAGGGATAATATAACACAACAGAACACCCTCTGATCAAACAGATTGAGCTATTAAATCCAATTCAATGTTTTATTTTGTTTTTTTTATCTAAAAAAAATAATTTGTTTCAAATCTTCCCCCCATATTCAGAGTAGTTATTGTGTATATATTATGTACATACAATCCGGCTACATCGCAAGTTATTTTATCTATATTAGTTGGTGCATATATCTAATATACTGAACCAAATACTGTTCTTTAACCACGCATATTGACTGTCAACTTTAGGGGATTAAGTTCAACTATGAATGTATAGAGATCACTTATGAAATGACCATGTTAGCAGTATCCATCACCTAGTAGGTGCTTTTAAAGGACGCCTTATCGCAAATCTCCACTGCAAATCACCTCTAACAACGGCTGAGCAGAGTGACGTTAAAGCTACCTATGCCCATTTCATTTGCAGCAGTTCATGCACGTCACGAACAGAATATATATATACAAAAAAAAAAAGCCTCATCCTTAATGTCACTCGTGCTTATAATCATCATTTAGGTGCGCATGGTGCTCTGAAACAATGTCCCTAAAACTGTTTTTGGTGTCGAGTAAAGATCACGTAGACTTTCAGGGTAGGTTAGCGAAGAGTGTTGTGCCGTCAAAATGCTAATAAAGACACGTGCAGATAGATCTGGAAGATCATTTCTGATATTTTTTAGGATGTGTTGTTGAAGAAGTGTTGAAGACATTACATAGAAACAGTGAAGTCGTGTGAGACTTTGTACGGTGTGTGCGCCCATCTTGATGTTGTATTATTCATATTTGGGTACATGACTCGGTGATGAAATGTTTATGGAGGGAAAAAAAAAGCAAAAGGTTTTAAACACTTTTTATGGTACTTTGTGTAGGTTTTTTGTAAAAGAAGCCCAAATTGAGAAAAAGGACATACATCCACCCGTTCATCTCAAACTGTGTCATCGTTCAGGTGCTCGGACTGAACATCACATGTACATAAATCCTGTAAATGAATGTCAGACCACTTTTATGACAGCTTGATAAGAAAGTTTAACATTTTAAAATCGTGTATGAGCTGCTTATTGCTTAGTTTGCGTAAGACTGGTGAACTCCAAGCTAATCCGCAGCTCTGATTGGTAAACGAAAAAAAAAATAAAATGAATGAATTGAAGACTTCAAAGAGCAAAAAAAAAGAAGAAAAAAAAAAGATGCCAAATGGTGACAGTGGCACCGACGCTGGTCACGTGCTGATTGAAAAATAATTTTAGTTATTGTAAATATTTCAGGTATTAGACAGTATTACAGTACCGACCCCGCCCTGGTCCGTCTCTGCAGGTTAACAAAAAGCCATCAGCTCGAGCTTCTCATCTCATCCACTGGTTGTTGTGCCTGTTGCTCTGTAGTAGCTGTGATTTGTGTTCGCTTACTAGTGTATCAGGACTATGCAGCAACTTCTAATGGTGTTGGCAATCGGCAAATGTCTGAACGTCACAAGCAAACTCAGTGTGTTTTCATCTGGTCCGTCCTTCTTAAGTTTCCTAATTTGGACCAATTTGCATCACCAGATAAGAAAAAAGAAAAAAAGAAAAAAAAAAGTGGAAGCTTGTTTTTAGCCGGTGATGCGGAGCCTTAAAGAGGAGGATTAGTTTTGGGCGTCGGATTTGAGAAACAGGGTTCATTGATGTAGTGCAAGAAATGAAGATGTGTTTATGTGTTTTGTCCTTACGAGTGGCAACGAAAGTATCCTAACTGGATCGTACTTGGTCGATTTGACGGTAAACAAAAACCAAAAAAATGATTAAAGTTTCAATTATGAGTTATTTGGGAAGAATCAGCACTTCACTGTTTGCGTAGTTGATTCAAAGTAGAATTTAACCAGATTAAGAAATGAATCTGATATCTTGGGCCAATACAGGTTGCTGAATAGTCATATTTTTGCAAACGCTTGTTGTGGACTAAACTAAGATTTAAAAAAAAAAAAAAA
>CAEMYA010000009.1:3903423-3923930 GCA_903131615.1 Diplodus sargus
AAAAAAAGATGTTATGCGGTATCTAATGTCACTGACGTGCAAAATGTTAAGGGTTTCTAAGTGTTGTAAATGCATGTTAACGTATTGTTTTAGGAAAATCATTCCAGATAATGTTTTCCTTTTTAATACTCAAGATATTTGATATTTCTTTTTTTTTTCTTTTTTTTCTAAAGAATCCTTTGTAAAAGTTAATTTCTCTATTTTGTACAGGACATCATTGTAAAGATTGTAAATAGGTCAGCATTCTGGATGCGGCAACAATCATTGAGGAGAGGGAAAGAGAAGCATCTTTGAGGGCGAGAGAGAGAGAAAAGTATATTTCTTCAGAGTTGGGTCCAATACATGGATAAGGCATGTTTTCTGAAGGCTTTCATCCACCTATCACTGGTTGTTGGAATCAATAAAATACATGTTATATTTATTCTGTTGCTTCTTGTGTGTCAATTTGGCCTGTTGATTAAAACTACAAAAATAACAATAACACATTTGCTTTAAAGGGAAACTTTACAGGTAACCCTGTCAGCAGGATCACATGAAAACTACCAAACAGATTTAAACGAAACTTTCTGTAAAGTTCACAGTTTTGTCCTTCTAAAGGGCCACTGTGTAGTTTTGGAGAAGAAATTTCAACTCTGATTTTTAACATTTACAGTCTTAATGAGTGAATGATACGAACTCAATCAGAAATACTTATTTCTTTACTTAACTGAATAAACAAGCTGTTCTCAGGGGAAAATAAGGTCCCCAGAACAGAGCGGAACTGGTTGTTTATATGTGGCGGACCCTGCCACCTTTCTAGCTTCAAAGAAAACAGTATGATGTTGTCCTTAATGGTCAGTTTGTTTATTAAGACATGAAAACAAAGCGTTTGGTTATTTAGTTTGTTTAGGCATGAAAATCAGCCACTGAAGATCTTTCTCTTCTCTCAACTAAAACTATCCACAGATTGTGAATAAACTGCAGTGTTGACATTTAATGTCTGCATTTCGTGTTGCAGAGATGTCTACTGAAGCTAGCATGCTAACCAGATAGCTCCAGCATGTCCTGTGTTTGCAGCGTAAACACGAGCAGTCCCTCAGGCTTCCAGACTAAACTTCTAGCTGCACAGCTAACCGAGCTAAGTGGCTAATGGCGGCTGGGGGGTGGTAGCAGTTAGTGGTTACTATGGTAATATGAAGCCACCTGTTTGTATGAATTTGACAGTTTTAATGAAAGTCCCATAGGAACTTATAAAGGATAAGTCACATGATACAGTCATTGCTGTCAATTATTATTTCATGACCTTGAGCATTTTGTCATTAACAAACTAAAGTCTTTAAACTTTAAAATTGTTTCTCCATATTTTCTTGTGAGTCGGCCATCATGTCTGTGCTGGAACATGTACTGATGCTCCCTGTGTGTTGGTGAGTGAGGCTCACAGACATGGTGGTCTGACTCATGGTGCCCAGTATCCATTACATGTAATTCATTAGGGGGCGGTGCTTGAACCTGCTCGGCTCTATATAAGCCAGCCTCCCCCGCACCACCACCGGCATTGGATCCAGATTTTAAGGACTTTACTTTGTTGGGAATTAGCTGCAACCTTCAACATGCCGTCCAAGCCAGCCCCGATCAAGAAGGCGGCTGGTAAAGAACCAGCCAAGAAGGAGGAGAAGGCTCCGGAACCCGCTCCAGAACCGGCACCCGAGCCCGCCCCCGCTGAGGCCGCCCCTGCTGAGGCTGCCCCGGCTGAAGCCGCCCCCGCCGAGGGAGAGGCTGCACCTGCTGAGGCGGCTCCCGCCGAGGGAGAGGCCGCTGCCCCGCCAGCTGAGGAGCCCAAGCCCCCCACCCCTCCACCCGCAGACGGTAATGCACCGCGCTGAGCGGGACGTGTGAGCCTCGAGTCACCGCCCTCTTTTTACACAGCGTTACTCATTCTTATCTCTCAGTGGATGAGCCCTGGATCAGTTGTTTTAAACCGTTTAATTGAAAGTAGCCTGCAGCTCCTGGTAAGCGCGCGGTAACCTTTACGCACGTGCGCTTTTTACGCGCACAGTGCGGAGGTGCCGCGGGGCAGGTAGGGTAAAATGTGACGGGATAACGGAAACTGCATGGTAACTGCATAAACCGCCTGCTCGGACTCTTTCTGACTACCTCCTTCTGATAGTTAGCTGAAGTCATTCTCCTTCAAGGAAACTGTGTGATGTTAACTTGTGAAGTTGTCGCTAATATGCGCTTTTACACACGAGTGACAGCTTCATGCTGAGGCCTGGAGAGAAAACACTCACCGAACTGAATATCTAGATAAGTTGGCTACCTGACAAACTCAGCTGGCACCTCACACCGGTGACAGCAGTTTGCAGTGTCTCTCTTGTGTATAACGCATATTAACGACACCTGTATCAGCAGCTACTTCTAAGATTAACATGAACCTCAGCGCACATTGATTTTTTAATATCAGCTGCTCTCACTGATGAAGCTGCTCCTGTTGCTGCAGAACAGCCAGTGCCTCCTCCTCCTCCTCTTCCTCCTCCTCCTCCTCCTCCTCACTCACCAATATCTGCTGATGTTTTAACTTCTCTTCTCTTCTCTATTCTAGTAGCTTTAACCTCTTCTCGTAACATTTTGAATCTGTCGACGAGGACACTTTCAAAACGTTATGTGTTTTCTAACCTCGTACGTCAGCTGCTGCTCCCGCCACAGAAGAAGCGCCGGCCGCCGCAGCTGAGGCCCCTGCTGATGGTAACGCTGGCTATCAGTGGATTAACACAGATCTTGTTTTAAGATTCGTTTAAAACTTGAAGCTCCACACAGTAAAGCTAACTGCACTAACAACTCCTGCATATATACTCTAACCCCTAATATCAGCTGCTCCTGCTCCAGAAGAAGCGCCTGCGGCTGCAGCTGAGGCCCCTGCTGATGGTAAAGCTATCAGTGGATTAACACAGAGCTAGTTTAAGTTCCTTTTAAAACTTGAACCTCCTGTAGTCGCGCTTACCTCACTAATATTCTCTAACCTGTAATATCAGCTGCTGCTCCTGCTCCAGAAGAAGCGCCGGCGGCTGCAGCTGAGGCCCCTGCTGATGGTAAAGCTATCAGCGAATTAACACAGAGCTAGTTTGAGTTCAATTCAAACTTGAACCTCCTGTAGTCGAGCTTACCTCACTAATATCTTCTAACCTGTAATATCAGCTGCTGCTCCTGCTCCAGAAGAAGCGCCGGCCGCCGCAGCTGAGGCCCCTGCTGATGGTAAAATCAGACTATCAGTGGTTTTGAACACAGATCTCACATAACAGTTCAAAAAAAACTAAACTTCCCACAGTTCGCCGAACTTCACTAATGTCTAACGCATATATCTTCTAACCTCTAATATCAGCTGCCGCTCCCGCCACAGAAGAAGCGCCGGCCGCTGCAGCTGAGGCCCCTGCTGAGGGTAAAATCCACTACCAGTGGTTTTTAACACAGATCTTCTACAACTTTAACCTCCTCCAGTAAAGCTCACTGCACTAATATCTCCTAACCTCTAATATCAGCTGCCGCTCCTGCCGCAGAAGAGACGCCAGCTGCTCCTGCTGAAGCCCCGGCTGATGGTAAACAGATATGGGAATAATAAGACGTCTCACATAAGTTTTTTTTAAAAAAAACACCTACCACCGTCCACCACCTACAGCAAATCTAACTGCACTAATATCTTATTTTAATACCTTCTAACATCTAACGCTGATGTCTTCCAACCTCTAACATCAGCTGCCGCTCCCGAGGACGCACCCGCTGCTCCCGCTGAGGCCCCTGCTGATGGTAAAAACAACATGATGGTGTTCACACGAGCCACAAAAGACGCATAACATGTAGTTCTACATCAACCTTCTCGCGCTAAAGCTAACGACACTAACTGACTTCTGCACACCTCTGAACACATTCTGCAGTCCCAACACATCAAACTTTATCAGATGTATCAAAACATTTGCTTTCATGCACTAATGATTAATATCTAACATTTAAAAATAGCTGCTGCCGCTCCAGCTGAAGGGGAGGCCGCTCCCGCTGCTGACGCCGAAGCGCCCGCCGATGGTAAACCAACCCTGCCCAGACAGAACATGTTCACCCCTATCTCTCTTTTTTTTAAATAATAATATCTGAGCCGCTGGTGTCATCTGAGACAAGTTTCAGTGTTGGACGTCCCTCTAAGGGAGACAGAGAGATGTGGGGCACACATAACTGCATTTTTATTCATTTGATCGCTCTTGCTCATCACATGCTGCCAATAATAATGCAAATGCCTATTTAACATCAGCTGAAGCTGCTGAAGCTGCGCCAGAGGAGCCTAAAGCGCCCACACCTCCCCCGCCTCCGCCCAAAGGTAACCCCACAACATCTCCAGAGTGATATGATTCCCACTGTCGTCCCCTTGTTCTTTGTGTGTGACCGTTAAAGTAAAGACCTGCGTCATCACGTCTAAAGACCCTCAACCTTGCACTGGTGTCTGATTTGAGCTCCTCTGTGCATAATGTGCCAGATGAAGCCTTGATTGTTTGAACGTTGGTCTCTGCAGAGCCCACAAGCGCTCCCCTGGATCTGTTTATCGAGGACAAGAACGACACTTCGGTTTCTATCATCTGGAGCCAGCCAGAGGTCGTCGGACACACCGGTCTGGATGGATACGTCATTGAAATCGCAAAGGACGGAAGTAAGTCCTGCTTTGCCTCCTGACCAGGTGCACTCAGTGCTGGCATGTGCACGACAGGGGTCAGATTATTAATACACCCTGAAGAAAAATGTCAGCTGACCCTTTAAATCACGGTGGAAGCTTTTATTTCAACAGCTGATTTGAGGTTTTTTTCCATCGGCATCATTATATCTCTGGTATCTATAATTAATTCTGTAATGTTTAAATGCCTTTTAAAGACGCAGAGGAACCTGTTAAACTGCTGTTTTAATGTGGGTCAGCCATATCGGTTGCAGCTGTTCCTGAAGTGTCACTCGCAGAGTTATATCATGTGCTTCTTAACTTCTCCCTACAAGGAAAGAGGCATTTAAGGAGCTGCTGGAGGTCCTGCTGGAGGTCCTGCTTTTAGACTTACAGCCCTAAGCTAATATCAGCAGCAGTTCAATGCAGGGCCCGATTTAGCCGAACACAGGGCAGCGATTTCATGTCGCGCTGCAAGAAAATCTGTGTCAAACGTAACCACTTTTCTGCACAGCGAGCAGCACTTGAATGTGTTGATTCTGCATGAATTAGGTCTGTTCCTGCTGGCAGCGCGCGTCATAATCACAGCCTCGAAGGTGCACCGGGTAGTTCTGAGGAAAACATTTAAATCAGTAGTTTTATGCCTCAACAAACTAAATAAACAGACTCCCTTTGTTTGCACGACAAAGTAAAGTTTGACTTTGTTTCAATGTGGCGGACCCTGCCACCTTCCAAGCTTCAAACAGTGTTCTGCAGACATTATGCAGTTGTTAAAAAGATCAATATTTCAAAGTGTGTATCATTACCTCATTATGTTGTAAATATAAAAATCCAGAGTTTGAATTTACCGTCCAAAAACTCCATACTGACCCTTTATTAATCCTGTAGTGTCAAGATAAACAACATTTTTTTTTTTTTTGAACTGTTAGCCTCTTTTTCATTCTTGTATAATTTCCCCTCTCAGCTGAGGACTGGAAAGCCGTCAACGAGGAGCTGCAGAAGTCTTGCCGCTACGTCATCAAGAACCAGACCACCGGTGACCGTCTGAAGATCCGCGTGGTGGCCGTGAACGCCGGAGGCCGCAGCCCCCCGGTCGCCCTCCCCGAGGCCGTGCTGGTGAAGGAGGTTGCTGGTAAGAAGTCATAAAAAACTTAATCTAACGTATTTAACATCAGCACAAGGAATGAGTTACCCATTTTATAATAAAAAAATCACAAAGGAATAAAAACTTTATAGATCGCGCACATGTTTATTGAAGTGTCCACAGCAGCAGAATGAGAGACAGGACCAGATGCTTCCACAACTTTAGTATGTAAAGGAGAGAGACAAGGGGAAAAATGGGTTAAATTCAGAAGAGACGTCCTTAATTCTTATGATCTGTGAGTTATTTGACCGAAAAGTGTATAGAAATCTGATAATAACACCGAGGGTTCTCATTTAACTCTCGCTCCTCTTCTCCGTATCTCAGAAAAGTTCTGCAAATCTTACCTCTTCACAGCGAGAGGCTTAATTTTATCTCCCCTCATATAATATAGAATATTATGGATCCACTGCGTATGAGATGAGGGATGGTGTCCTTCCATTTCAGTGAGATAGATAAGTAACCAATGACCATCTGCTGTATGTTGGAAACAGAAGTGTCAGTAACTGTACACAGGTAAAAAGGAAGGGAGGCCATTAAACGCAGACAAAAAGTTTAATATGCTCAAATGAAGCAAAAATAAAAGCTACTGAAAATGCCATAAACGTGACACATCAGACAGTAAAAGTCGTTATAAGGACATTTTCTCTATTCATTCTTAATGTCAGACTCTGAACAACGCCCTGTGTTAATTATTAAAATCAATTCAACAGGTTTAATTTGTAATGAGAACTGTTCCTTTAATATATTTAATGGCTTTCTTGGATTGGGACACTTTGTACTACTTGACACAGCTCTGGCCCCGGAGGCATCTCTCACTGGAGAGGGGAGTTGTAAAGAGCAGGAGTCAGACAGAAACAGCTCAGCAATGTTTCCCCCTCAGCTGTCCTGTTGGCACATACCTGCAGAGTTAACGGTACAAAACTGACGTCTTCTCGCTGGTTTTCCAGTTTGAGGTGAAACCCTGATCCGCCTGACCGCAGTGTGATAATTCCACGCGGTTTCGGTGATGCGGTGCACCTCGCAGCGCTAACCGTGGACAGTATTTTTAAAGTGATTGGTAAAATGATGATTGGACCCCCGAGGGCTTTAAAAGGAAGGAGCGGCGTTACTTTGGCTCGCTCGCAAATCATCGTTACGCGTAATGGAGACCTGGACAGGAGGGCAGGGGGCAACTTGATCCCAGCTGGACTGGCATTGCTTCAATAGCTGCGTTCGTCATAGCTGGAGGGCCGCATATAGACACGACTTATGAATGGCTTCCTACAAAGTTGCCACAAAGCTCTGGAAAAATAGTCGGGATGTCACCGCTATTAACACGGATTTTTCTCTGCCGAGGGGGGTCGGCATCACATTGTGATCCCTGCCAGGATTCCTGCTGAGAGGGGTGTCAGGGTATTTCTCTGCAAGATCGATGGTGACAAGTGATCTGACTCTGGGGGAGGAGATGGAGGGGCGGGTGGAGGAGGGTAAATTCCAGTATATGTCCGGACTCTGCCTAGAGAGTGTGGGGGGGCTTTGGATATGCAATTTGAAGTTCTCTGGTGTCGTCCCAAATCTCATGACACTTCCAGAGATTCGCTGTTTATTTTGAGGCATGCCACAGACTTTGCAGGGGGAGAAAGTTCATTAAAGCCTGATCCTCTCCGTACGACGTGATAAGACACTCAACATGTGACGGATCTGCTCTAATCTGCTGGATTACTCGGGTTCCGGTTTGTGTTGCAAGTCGTTCGCTTGTGGTTTCTGTTTTCTTGCCTAGTTTATCCACCATTTCAGTACATTCTGACGCGAGTGGGAGTAACTGAAGCCCCCCGGCCAATGCGCCAAAAGTGATATACTTCAGCGCGTCGGCTTTATTTAGAGTCCTGACAAATGTTGCTCTGCCGGACGGAGCAGGTGGCGCCTCTCATCGAATCGCTTTTACAAATGAGCCTCAGCAGGGAGCTCATGAGGATCATGAGTATCATTTCAAACCGCACGGTGGCTAACTACCCTTATAATGTTCCTTTTATGATTATTTATGGTCTATTTTAAAAACACTGAGAGGAGATAGAGGAGCTCAGAGATGAGAGATCGAGGGTTTAAATGCAGCAGGGTGTCTGAGACGAGAGCTCGCAGCTACATTATGGATATATTTGTGTGCCGAGCCGCCAGGAGGAGGATTCACACCCGCGACATTCTCATAGCTAAACTGATTTTGATTCCATACCTGAGGATTCACACCTCTTACTTTTTAACTTCACATGTCTGTTCAACTTTATTTGTGTTATTAAGGCAGCTGTACGAGCCAGGACAACATGCTACAATAAACTTGGGGGGGTAATTATGGGTAAAGCACAGTTAAAAGTAGCAATATTAAACAAACAATTCAAACAAAAAAAAATGTTGTTTTGATTTTCTGAATGTAAAAAATGCCATCATTCGTTAATTGGCCAACCTAGCCTGGAAGAAATTTGATTTAAAGTGGTCACAAATGTGTTTTACAATCCACACATACCATCCATTTTAAACACATGTATTGTTATTCATACGTTGTTCACACAAACAGAAACACAGTGGCACTCAATGCTAACAAATAAACACAGACATAGAAACATAAACATAAAACAGTTTGTAATTTCAATTCTGCAAGGTGAAACACTACTTCAGTGCTGACATGAATGAGTAAATTAAAAAGGGGAGCAGAAAATAAATAAATTAATGGATTATTGAAAAACAAGTAAATTGATTTTTAATTACATGTAAAACAGTTTTACACATGCGTCCTCATCACAGCCTGAATAAATATTAATATTTTATATACAGACTAAAAAATATTGATTACATTCTTTTGTATTTATTTACATATAGTTAAATGTGTAAATGTGCACAGATCACCTGATTCACACAGATTATAGAACAAAATAAAATATGAAGCAGAAAAAACAGCATACATAAACATACAAATATCAACTATCCTACTTTCAAAAAGGGTTCCCGTCTTACAAAAAAAGTGCATCCTCTCATTTTATTTACCTCCATTATAAACTAAACAAAGTCCTGTATGTCTCTGTTTTCTTGCTTTAAACACCATGCCGTTAAACAAATCACATCGCAGAGAGGATCAAGGACTTTGAGTGCCGTCACTTTTTACAACTAGTCAAAGCACAGATGCACCCTGATGGCACCGGGGAAGATTCCCTGCCTTAAATGTGCTTAGATGAGCTCAGCAGGTTTATCGACTTCCTCCAGATTTGTTGGTCACAAAAGAAAACGAAATCTTCTCTTAACATACGCTGACAGTCCTGTCCCAGCTGCATCCTCCCTGTGACGGATCCCCTTTGGAACAAGCAGCAAAGGACTGTAAAAGATGTCCAAAGGTTGATTTACTGTAAAAGTCATTGATTGTTTTGATTGATTTGTATTTTTCTCTCTCTAGATCGTCCCAAGGTCCGCCTGCCCCGTTTCCTCAGGCAGAGATATGTGGCCAACGTTGGAGATAAGATCAACCTGACCATCCCCTTCACAGTAAGCTGAGGATGATCGGATCTTAATAAAACAACATTACTCCTCAAAATTCACTGTCTGACATCTTTTATCCTTTCTTTTCTTTTTTTCTTCAAACAAAGGGCAAACCCAAACCTGTGGTCAGCTGGACAAAGAACGGTCAGCCCCTGGACACAAAGAGGGTGAACATCCGCAGCACCGAGAGGGACAGCATCCTGTTCATCCGTACGTCCGAGAGAGACGACTCTGGAGTGTACGAGATGTGCGTGAAGGTGGACGACTTCGAGGACAAGGCTTCACTCACCCTTCAGATCGTTGGTGAGCAAAATATTGGCGTTCTGTGAAAAAGATTTCATGCGACCGTCTGATACACAGCGAAGGCCGGCAGCTTGGATCCACCTGATCAGTTCCTAGTCTCAGTTCATTTTTGATTTCCAAGAGGCATTTCCCCTTTTTCATTTCGACTTTCCAGCAGGCGAGCAACGACGCGTGTAACGTTGCCATAAATATATTAGATACCAGAATACGACTGCACCGCTCAGCCTTGTTTACCATTTACATTTAATCACTATAAAAGACACATCTGTAAAACAGTTGACAGAATACCTGAAATGGCAAAAATGTAAATCATGACACTTTCAATTATAAGATTTTAGTTTTTGTGAAACCTCCCAAGAGCCGAGAAAAGATATTTAAAATCGATGATATTGGGCATGGCTTGCCGAAGAAAGTAAGTAAGTAAAAAGTAAGTTTGTAGATTAGGGAGGCTAGCTGGCTACTACTAAGCTAGCTAGCTTCTGTCCATGATAACCACCGACGCATTTGGCCTTAAGTCACCAGTTAACAAGTTCACTCATTAAACCTGAACACGGGCAGTGAGAAAAGCAATAAAAAATCAGTGATGTCAGTGAAGTCTAAGGAAGAACTTGTGAGCTAGCTGGCTACTACTAAGCTAGTTAGCTAATTCTATCGTCAACACAAAGAGCTGCTTTGTTTGTACCGAGGTTATTATAATGTCGACAACGCAACTTCCAGCAGGCTAGCATACGTCCATGGTAGCCAGACACATTTGGCCCGGTCACTGATTAAATCGTAACACCAGCAGTGTAGTAGAGCGCTCACCTTACTATAATCAGAGCAAACTTTTAAATTAGGCTGCGTAGATCGAATATAAATGAAGATTCAGCGACAGAAATGTTTATTTCTCACATAAAATTTAATCGGAACAGATTTTGTTTGATTTACTTACTGTTAACCTCTTTCTGTATCAAACCAAAGGTTGTATCTACAGTCAATTACCAAACCCGCTTCACCTTAGAAAACAGTTTTGATTGGCATTTTCACAAACCAGGACAGAGGAGAACATGAAGATTACTTTGGTGCGATCAGACTTGAAACATTTGAAGTAATACTTGAGCTGTCTGGTCGTCCACAGAGCTGCCTGGACCTCCTGCCAGCGTCAAGATTGTGGATACCTGGGGCTTCAATGTTGCTCTGGAGTGGACCGCACCCACCGACAACGGAAACACAGAAATCACTGGTTACACAATCCAGAAGGCCGACAAAAAAACTGGAGTAAGTTGTTTTTATTGTCTCCCTCTACAAGATCGTGAATTATATATAATGATTAATTATAGGGTGCATTACGTACAGTAAATCCTGAAATCTCAAAACATCCGTTAACTCATCATTGCTGCACTGTTGTGCTGTGTGTCCACAGGACTGGTTCACTGTGTTGGAGCATTACCATAGACTGAATGCTACCATCTCTGACCTCATCATGGGCAACACCTACAAGTTCAGAGTGTACTCTGAGAACAAGTGTGGGATCAGCGAGGACGCTACTCTTGCAAAGGAAGAGGCCAAGATCCTGAAGACAGGTACCTTCCTTTGCACTCCCATTCTTATTTTGATCCTTTCTGAACAGCTGATCCTGTATGAAGACTGCTGCTTTCTGCAGTTTAATAGATTCATAGTTGAGTTGGTTGGTTGAATCGGTTGTTACTAAATAATTTACAATCAAAAGTCTGCTTTCAAAAGACTTTTAGATGCAGTTGAAAGCCCAGAAAGCCAGTAAAGTTAGCCAATATTATTCTTTTTAACAGATGTATATTTGACTAATTCAAGACTGCAACAAAGCAACCAACCTTTAGATTGATCGGGGCAAAAAAAAATCCCAAAACAGAAGAAACTCTATAGACTGTATTTACATGGAGTTTATCACCTTTTGTGTATATATATTAGGAGCTTAATGGTCACGTCTGTTTCTTCTCCATCCTCCAGGTATTGAGTACAAGCCTCTTGAGTACAAGGAACACGACTTCACCGAGCCACCCAAGTTCACCACCTCTCTGAACGACAGAGCCACCACCGTCGGCTACAGCACCAAGCTGCTCTGCTCCGTCAGGGGAAGCCCAAAAGTACAGTAACTTTACATTTTTTAAACATTTTTTTAATGTTCAATCTTTTCAACAGCTTCCGTAAAATTTGCACCACATTTGCATGAACAACGAGCACTGGAACTCATTAGCTCCATTACTCAACGCAATTTAGAGATTCAACATTTGATGTTAGATTTGAAGAACTAATATTATCCTTATTGTTATTCTAAGTCCAGATTCAAGGGCATATTTAGAGTATCCAGCTCCCGTTTTGTGCGGATTTCTGAGTGAAACAGGATTGGCAGGCGGAACATAATGTCAGGAGTATTTGGTTTGAACATTGAACGTACTTTATTGGTCGGTGCAAGCCTCCATTCGCACATGTCATCTTTTGTGTCATAGAAATAAATTGGATTAGATTTGATATAAGAATAGAAAGAAATTGATGATGAAATTGATGTTGATTTTGGTGCATTTCAGATTAATGCAGACAAATGGAAGGTGGGGATGCAGGAGGAAAACTTAGTGGCACATTGTGGGAGACGGTTTGCAGTTACATGTTGGCTGAATCCCACAAAGCTGCTGATAGTCCTCGCATGTTTGGTATTTTGAAAGGCAGAAGTTCATTAAGCGTTCATTCAGTTTTTGCCTGATTATACCGACTCACCAGTGGTGCTGCAGCTTGAAACTACTTGTCAGCAGCTTGGCTCGGAGCTGAAAATATTCATCTGACCTTGTTAGCCTGCTGTCTGAGCCTCTCAGCTCCTGTTTGGGCTCATAATCCCACCGGATCGCCGACAGGATGGTGGTGTAGATTGTCTTGAAGAGGAGGCTGGAATTGGTATCATTTGCTTTTGAAGCAGGAAGAGGAGGAGGAGAAGAGGCCGTAAGTTTGTCAGGTCAGCGGAGAAGCGAGGGTCGCATGTGTAACATTCCCCTGCGGGGGCCACAGCATGTCAGGGCCATTAAAACTCCCAAACTGTCCGTGTGCAGCGTGTCCACTTCAATCAAACAGGTTTCTTTCTCGCCAAGTAGCACAAACATAAATAGAAACTCCACTGCTGCTTGTTGTTGATTAGTGAGGTTAAGGTTATGTGGCAATAAGACGGTTTAACATACTGAACATACTCCTGAAGGAAAACCATTTTTAAAAAAAATCAATTATAAATCATTTAAATCTGTTTGATTCTACAGCCCAAGGTTCAGTGGATGAAGAACCAGATGATTATTGGTGACGACCCCAAATACAGGCAGATCTGCGTTCAGGGTATCTGCTCTCTGGAGATCCGTAGGCCTGGTAACTTTGACGGCGGTGTGTACTCCTGCAAAGCCAAGAACGATCACGGAGAGGCAACTGTCAGCTGCAAGCTGGAGGTCAAACGTAAGTTAAAAGGAAGACTGTCTGTTGTTTTGGCTGTGTTTGTGTTTTAACCCTCTGAGAGCTAATAACTTCTCTTTCTGTTAAACAGAGCCAGCGGTTGCGGACGCAGACAAGAAATAGGTCAACATTCACATTCTCACAGGTCAGAAACGATCAGGATCTTATTGAAGTCACTATCAAGCTTATTAAATATACATGTGAACAAAGTCTAATTCTGTTATTCTCGCCCTTACTTGTAGTTCAGTTGCACAGCACAGATATCCGTGAAATAAATGCAATGAAAGAAATAGATAGGCTGATCTATATGAGTCCTGAGGCGACATCTGCCGTCCCCCCGCGACTAACTTTCCATACATGGCGGTCACTAAACTGGGAGAAGGCGGTCTCTGCCACTGAATGAGTCCAAGAGGTGGCACCCATAAATTAAATCTGTGATGGCTCCTCAGTTAAGAGACTTAATCACATTTCCTTGACTCAGCAGCAGCAGCAGCAGCAGCAGCAGCAGCAGCCTCCTTTAGAGCGCTGACATACTGTACAGCATTTATCAGCGTGTTACTCTCTCAATACTCACACAGTGTAAACATGCTGGAGCTTTAATGTGTTATAATGCGCTTTTACACCAAACTGAATCGCTGGATAAAGCTCACTTAACTAGTGATTTAAAAGATACAGATTATTTAAAATGTATCAGTGCCTTTCATTTGAATTCTCCTCTATTATGTGATTCTGAATGGCTGCAGGCTGCAGCACGGACTCATTTTTAACAGCTGTTGTTGTTTTCTGTTCATCTGTTGCAATTCCAAATTAGGAGCAGAAGGAACGAGACCTTTGCAGCACAAGGTGTGTGACACTTTTAGCTTTTCTAAGTATGTCGTCCAGAATAATGAATACAGTTCTTTTTCTTGAAGTTTAAGTTATTTATTTTGTCTCTGCAGGAAGGTGCTAGGTTCCTGGAAGAACATGTATATATGGCTGGTGACTGCACTGCCAAAGGGTTGTTGCCTGTGGCCTCTTGCCGAGTGTTACCCTGTGTTATGATGAACTATTGTTGTCGCTATATGCCATTATCGTTCACAGCATTGTATTAAGTCCATGAAGTCTGTATCCATGTCCACAGTCAGCTTTTTTCCCCAACAACTCTGTCTGTGGTAACTAAATTATCCCACTTTCAAACACTGTTACCCCGATTTTATTTAATCTTGTCAGTCTTATATAGGTGCACACCAAGAATTTTACAACATTAATTCACTGTTCCTCATAGGACAACTGCATAGAACATCTACCTGTTTATACCAATAAATGATTTAATTTCTGGTCTTGCTTTTTCAATACAGTGTGTTCTTTAAATCACACGCTCCAACAAAAGAGTTCTAAGCGTCTATTTTGCTCAGGAGGTGAAAAAGAAAAAAGATACAATGCACTAAAGCATAAAAATACCATAACACCTGGTCATTTGTAGAAGATTACGATTTCAGTATCACTTTATTTTATTGGGCTTCAATTTCTGATAAACCTTATAACAATTTCCAAAAAATGTCCTTGAAAGAATTATGTCATTTTGTATACATTTTAGCAGAAATGATTCAGTTGTAACACATCTCTGTAAAAAAATGAATATTTACTTGTGTTTGAATTAGATCTTGATTTGTAATACATCTGTTCATAATTAAGTATAACCAAGAATTGAAACTATTATGTATAAATTACTGTGTCAGAAACTCAGCTTTCTGACAGGCCTAACAGGCTTGACTCACTCAGAAAAGCTACAGTATCCTCAGATCGATTTCATTACTTTCCACTACAGTTTCACTCGGCTGCTGAAGGTATGAAGCCCGGTTGGCTGCAGACCAGTGAGAATCCAGAGACGGCAGCACTATTCATTTGGCGCATATAAATCCAAGAGAGCATCACAGTATGCCAGGACTCCCATAATGATAATACCAGTCTATAATACTGATCTTGTAACTATCTGGTGTTGGAGTTTCTGGCATAGTGATACGGGGAGGAAGCCAGATATATCCAGGTTACAGAGATGCATGGGTTCACACAGGGGCTGACAAAATTAGCTTTGGTGCTCCATCTCGCTCAGGTTATTTTGGGAAGGAGTGGTTCGACTGGCAAAATGTGCTTTTCTGTATCCCCTCAAGAAAACAGGAGGCAGTGAACTGGAATAAATGTGACAAGAAAGTGGCAAATGTCAACAATTTCTACATTTAAGATGATCAAAAACATTTCTGTTTCTCTCCTTCATGATGATGTTCAGGTTTGTTAACCGAACCATTGACAGAGTATGCACACAAATAATGTTTCCCTGTTGTAATTGTAGATAATAAGGGAGTGCGTTAATAGTTTGCTGCATAATGAGAATCTGACTCCTTGAGTGTGGCGTCCTCTAGTGTTGCAGCTGAGCAATGACATCTGCAGGCTTGGAAAAGGGAGAATCGAATGAGCCATTTAATAACACATCCATAAATTGCTGCCTCCACATCTAAAGAATGAAGAGGGGCAAGTCAGTGTTTAAGAGAGATGAACACCAACCCTTGAGTTACAGTTGCTGCCATTTTGAGACGCCTATGTGCACAAATTTGCATCGTTCAGCTTTAACCTGTGGGCTCGGAGCCATAATGGGTCTCAGGCCTACTTCTGCTGGGTCCCTGGATGCTGACATGCTGCAATAGGGTCATGGAGCAGGAGACGTCTAATTTGGGTCCTGCACTGACAAAGATTCAAACCTCCAATGAAAAACCATTATTAAATCACTGATGCATACCGGTAAGTGCACGTATTGAATACATGAAAGTATATGTTTGAAAATCTATAATTCAGTTCAGTTGCTTACATTAACCTTGACTTTGAGATGAAGGCCTTTTTTAAAGGTTACATAAGTAATATTTTGAACATAAATACTGTAGCAAACATTAGTTTCTATGAGTTTCTACAATTTACTAGTTTACTGGTGACTTTAAAAGACATCACATCTATATCTGATCTTATCTCTGTTCTTTGTTTTGGTAGCTGGGCGGGTCATGTGCATGTCCTCCCCTCCTGTCTTCAACATGGTGACCAGGTAAGAAACGTTCTCATTTTATCGATAAAGAATGAGAGCAATTTCAAGCATTGAAGTTCACTATGCAGCAGCAGAACCTTGTTTTCTGTTTGATCAGCGCTGCCGAGTTTGACAGTTTGATCTGAGTTGGGTGAGCTCCAAGCAAAACACAAAATGGCGGCCATCCGGTGACAAACCCTCTTGTTTTACATTTTGGTTTTGAGTGAAATATCTCAGCAACTATTGAATTGTTCCCATTAAAAGTGATTTACCTACCATATTCATGTTCCCCTTGTGAGGAATCCCTTTGCTGATCCACCGACTGTTCATCCAGCGTCATCGTCGGACCGAATGTGTCCAATCGGGTTTGGGTACTTTGGTTTATGTGCAAAAATACAGTAAAATATAATTCACCTCAGCCTCAACTGTACTTTGAGTGTAGTGTTAATTAGCAAATGTTAGCATGTCGATGAGCCAAAGTTGCCTACAATGGTGAACATGCTAAACGTTATACCTGCTGTGCATCAGCATTAGCATTGTTAGCATTACCCCTGTGAGCATACTAGCACGCGGCGTTCCTTCATGGAGCAGCGAGCTGTTTTCCTCAGATAGTCTTATTTCTCGTTTCCATTTTCACTTGCTGTTTGAGGCTCATTATCCTCCCTGCTTCACCTTTATGAATCTACACCCACACAGCTGCTTCAGGCACATTTTCCTAATTTCTATGCTGAATTATCTCCTTGTCGCTGTTTCATCTATTAAGATTCATTGCCATGAAGTCCAGCGTGAGGCAATCACAAAATATCCCGTGGCTGAATAATTGAATCCCATGAAAACTTTTCTCTCTATCCCCTCTCCCTCAAGGAACATGAGCAAATAAGCCCAGCGGGATGGAAAGTTCATAAAGAGGCAGGAGGCTTCAGCCACGCAGCATCTCTGACTCATCTGGTGGTGTGGCTCTAATCGTTGGTAATGCACGGAGCACTGCCTCCTGGCTGCTGTTATATCAAGGGTAACGCCAAAGGTAATGGAATGGTGTGTCCTCCCCCTTGAAGGGAGCCTGGCTGCTATTCGCTGCTGGGTTATTGGCAACATTCCCAGAACATTTAATAAGTGTAATGGTGAAACTGGCACTCACACCACTGTCCTGTCAGAGCTTTTCATTAACAAATGTTGCAATGCTAAATCAGCTGGATCGACTGTCTGGGGGCACTTTTTTATTTGCCTAAGACTCGGGCAGTTAAGGTGGTATGAGAAGGTGATGTTACAGTCTTCCTCATGTCTTTGCCAGATGAGATCTCTTATTCACATGTCTGCAGCGATGATATCCGAAAGTGTTACACATTAAAGGGGCAACATGTAAGAACTGGCAATCTGTCAAAGTCATCCTTAATACAAATAGACAGAATCACTGTGACGTTACAGTGACAACAGTTACATCCAGGAGGAATTAGCTGAAATAGCATTTTTGTTTTAAAGACAATTAAATTGTTTTTAAGCTAATGTGTGATGCAAGGATTTTCTACCTGGACACTGAAAAAACAAATATTGTGATACGGTATATAAGGGGCAGCAGAGTAACCGCTAACTGCCGCTAATTGTAGTTGCACTAATGCCGTAGCTAGCGGTCTGCACTGGGTTCTCAGGGTCCAGGGGAGTGTTAGCGTTCACACTGCTAACAGAGGAGCTTTTTTGGACCAGCGTTAGCCAGCGTTAGCTAGCTGGTTAGCATGCTAGCTCCAGTAGCTATCTCTGCAAAACATTACATAGACATCATACTGTACAAAACTGTTGTCGCTGCTCTTGATAAACTAATAGTGTTTCCATCAGCCTACTTTTTGTTTAGCCCTAATTAGCAAATGTTGGCATGGCGACACACCAAAGTAAGACGGTGAACATTCCCTTAGCAAAAAGTAGTTTATTCAAGTGTACAACAAGTATACTTATTTTATACTAAAACTGAGGTAGTATACTTGAAGCGTACTTTTTATATACTATATTTTATATACTTAAGAAAAGCATAGTGAAGTATACTTAGCTTATACTGAAAAGTATAAAGAATAGTCTAAGACTAAGTACAATAATACTTAGACTTGCACTTATACTAAAGCTTATACTTGTACTTTAGTATACTGTAACGCCCCTTGTGGACTGTGGCACAAAGACTCTTGGGTATTCTGTTGTTGTTGGAGTAAATATGGTTCGTGAATGTGGTTGTGAATAAGATGATGTGTAAGACGGTTGTGGGTTAATTCACATCCTTGTTCTGTGGTTAAATTGTGTCAAGTTAACAAAAATGATAAAAATGTTGGCACCGTGAGTGAAGGGGTGTTTTCTGGGAGAGACTTCCTGTCAGTTAAACGATTGGTGTGTGTGGTAATATATGATAACATTCTGGCTACAACTTGCACAATTAAAAGTACTAATGCTTACTATAGCTTGATCTAAATGCAGATTAAGGTCAAGTCATTGGCTTGTGCTTACATTTAAGTTAACAGAATAAAAATGTTTTTCACTACACACATTTGCATTGAGGTATTATTCCTGCTATGAACCTACATGTTAATAAACTAAAATGTGGACTAGCAGTATATAGCTAGTACGCTAGTAGTATATAGATGAATGTACTTGTTGTATACTTGAAAGTGTGCTTCTGTAAACTTAACATGTCCTTATAAAGTATACTTAAAGTATACTTTTATAAACTTAAAAATGTTCCAATTTAGTCCGAAGAAGTATTGAATTAGTATACTTTCTAGTACACTACTAGTACATGGTCCACAGTATACTTGGTATACTTATACTCAAGCATACTTAATAAAATGAACTTCAAGTATACTGCTTTTTGCTAAGGGTTGCTTCCTTATGGAGCAGTTAGCTGTAATCCAAGGTAGTCTCATTTCACTCTTTCATTTTGATCTTATGTTTGAGCTAGCTGGTTAGCATGCTATCGTCAGTAAATCTCTCTGCAACACAGTCATCGACATCATATTATCATAAATGCTTTTTGTTCATATTGTGTTCATAACTTTAGGTCATGTTTTAAATTTCAATTCTTACAAATTGCTCTTTTAAATGGATTTCCCAGGAGAAATCTGCAGTGACAGCGTGATGCAGCTCCCTCCAGCTGTCTGGTGTCGGACGTCAGGTAGTTTATTGATTACGGAGGACAGAATGAGACTTCATTAAGTCAATTTCATTAAATTTGACGCTCTGATTTGTTGAGCGCCAAGGAAATGTAATCAATACGAGAAGCAGTTTCTTTTTTTTCTTTTATATATTATATATTTTTCCAGTTGGCCAGCCGTGACAGAAAATGCTCATTAAAACATGTCAAACGTCAAGTTTTGTCTGCAGGCAACATCGTGTTGGATTTAAGTGTGACTCCTGCTTGACTTTCACAATCTCTGTTTAATTAGATGACTCTGTAATCTCTGTCTCCTTAATGAGGCAGCAGCAGTGATCCGTGTCACTCCTGCAGTTCGTCCCAACCTTCTGCTCTTTTAAATTATTCACGAGTTACATGTCAGATGCCTGTAAACAAGAAAGGGAGGAACTAGTTGCCTTTTCATGTTGTAGCTGCTGCTGCTGCTGCTGCTGCTGCTGAGCCTGCTGGAGCTTCACATCAACTAAGTGCTGCTAGAAAGAAGAGAAAAAAAAGGAAAAACAACAACTTCCCATCTGTGGTCTGCCTGCCTCTATACTGCAGCAAAACCAGCCCGAGCAGACCGGTAACTCCCCCTCACCCATCCTCCTCCTCTCACCCTCCTCCCCTCCCCTCCTTCTATCCTCTCTGGTCCTCACACCTCGCTGCACTCAGGTTCCTGCAGAGTTCCTGCAGCAGGGAAGGCATGGGAGCTAAAAAAAATCTAGCTATCTATCTATCTATGATTGTGAGAGCCACTGCAGACCGCCGGTTACCATCTTCACCTCTCCTCTCACCACCCATCGATTCCCCTGCTATTGCACTTCCCTCCCTCTCCTCGCTCGCTTCCTCCCTTTCCTCCTGCGTCTAATTCTCAAAGCTCAGCACTCCCTTTATGCCTGCGCTGTGGGGAAAAAAGTGATGGAGCAAGAAAGAAAGAAAGGAGGAGGAGCGCAGTTCTTAGTGCGCCACAGAGAATCTAGCCCCCGCTCCCTCCCCCCACCCAATTGATGACAAGGATGGTTTTTATTGAGTGGCTCCTCAGCCAATGAGCAAACAGTGCCGGGAAATACAGCAGTGGAACTGCACCGGCTCTGATGCTTGTGCTGATTTCAGTGTGTTAGAACAATGTTAATCTGTGTGAGTGTTTCCTCTCTCTCTCTCTCTCTCCCTGCCTGATCTGAGTGCACCTCAGTGGCATCTTAAGCAAAGGGAAACTCTTGCTTGCTGCTTCTTGGACAGACAACCCCCCCCCCCC
>CAEMYA010000009.1:3923966-3975481 GCA_903131615.1 Diplodus sargus
TGCTGCTTCTTGGACAGACAACCCCCCCACCCCCACCCCACCCCCCCTCAGGTGAAACTGGGACCTACCAGCTCTGGGAGGTTTTTTTGAGATGTCTTTTGAGAGTGGGATGAACCAAAGTGCAGATTGTTAAGATATTTATTTTTTTCTTCCTTCCTGTCACGATAACTGACCCTTGTTCTCTGCTTCCCCTTCTTCGTTCAGGAGGCGGCACATCTCTCCTCAAGGTAAGCAGCATTTCTTCCTCTCCGTCCGAGGCAGCATCATCAGTTACTGGGGCTGCGCTGCGTGCCAGGTTGTCACAGAGGCACCTAGCCTCATTACACACATCCTGCCTGAATGTGGAAAGAAAGGCTCTGCAGAGAGAGAGAAGGAGAGAACAAGTGGCTCAGGGGTAATTAGAGCAGACAGTGTTAGCGTTTTGCCAGTCGCCTCTCATTTTAATACAGGGAGCCTTGAATCTGCCAGAGTCGAACTTTTATAGCTTGCCGGTAAGTCCTCACGCCTCACGGTGCGTAGCATCATGTAGTGCTGCAGTGTAACGTTACATATCAAAAACAAACGCGTGTGTGTGAGGGAAGAACTTGAGGTGGGAATTTCTTGCACTGTAGAAAGAAGACTTTTCATTGGTTGCTTATATTCAAGATGTGTTGAAATTTCATTAAAAGTAAAATATTTTTTGGGTTCTTTTGATACGCAGGGATGAACGTTTTCCCGAACAAGGAAATGAGATAGAAAAACAAGTTGGTTTAAGCCAAGATTCATTTGTTTTTACCTGTATCTCTTTACTGGGTTCATTTTTTACAGTGCATGGCGGCAGTACTGTAGATGGACGATGATGAGAGTCAGCTCACTGTTATACAGTAAAAGCTCTCAGGGAGTGTGTGCAAAGTCAAATGTGCTGAGCCAGCAGGAGTGAAGGGCCCACGCAAAAAGTCTGCAGAGCTCACTGTGTTCATATGCATCTGTGTCGCCCGATCAGATTTTAAACCGTTTAATTTGTTTTACTCCTTTAAGACCTCATTTGTAAATGCATTTGGTCAAATATTCCCTTCAGTGACTCTTGTGGTCTCTGAGCTCTTTAACATGCATTAACATTTTGCGCATTCCAGCCTCTGATGGACGCTGGAGCCTGAAATTCGCTTCATTTTCTCGTCCTTTACACTGAAGATACTCTTTATTCTGCATCGCAAACATCTCCAACGAGGACATTCCTGTTTTTTTTCCCCCCCTATCAATAGAGAAATGTTTTATTTTTTTCCCACTTCAGATTTTGAGTGGACGAGCTTCGTTTGGTGCTGTTTGTGTTGTTGTGCTGATTGTGATGCAGTGGTGTGAACAGAGCAGGTGATGCAGTGGGCTCTTCAGTCCCCGGGGGTGTTATGA
This sequence comes from Diplodus sargus, assembly GCA_903131615.1. NCBI lineage: Eukaryota > Metazoa > Chordata > Actinopteri > Spariformes > Sparidae > Diplodus > Diplodus sargus. The sequence continues at coordinate 3,925,353 of CAEMYA010000009.1, forward strand.
GTACATGGCTGGGACACTCCTGAGCGCGTGAGCCAAATGAGGACTTCCTTTCTGGCATCAGCAGAGGTGGTTCAAGGGGTGTGTAGCTGCAGTACGTCTGTACTCACACACACTCATCCTGACACACGCAGCTTCCCTCCTGTCCCACACTGTGCTGCATGTACTTGCCTTGGTGCATTTTGTACTGCAAAGGATGTTTAACAGGTTCAGCGTGACTAATCCTCTTAAAGCAGGTACCAAAGTGGATGTAAAGTCAATGTATGATGTAACAGCACAACGAGAGAGCCAGCTTATGCTCATATTTATCATTATACACTTAAAACGATGATACATTCCCCTCTGTTACCTCTTTTATTAGCCGCCATGATTCATTTCACGAGTACAAAGCATTCGTACATTATTACAGACACAACGAGAAAATATTCAAGTGAATTCAGATGAAGCGTTTTTTTTTAATGCTGAATGTATTTTGGTCGATGACAAAAGCCTCATTTTGCGTCTAAAGTTGTGTTTTCCTGCTGAATTTGCATCAGGCAGCCTACTGAGAGAGGATTAATCTCACTGAGCAGTTCTGCAGTCCTCGCTCAGCGTGGTGATGAAGTCAGCGCTACATCTCTTAGATGAGATTATGTCGTAGGGTTTCTCTTTGTGAGGACTCCCACAGTGTTTATTTTCCATGTATGCAAGCAAACACACGTCTTTGTCAGCTGTGACGGTGCCGTTGCTGTCAGGATGGCAGTGTTTATCTGTGTGTCTGTGCTCGGCCTCCCACTGTGGTCCAAACTGGAGCATCTGAACATCTGTTGGGTGGATTTCTAAAAGTTGCACAGGTATTGGTCGGTCTGAGGGGAGGAATCTCGCTGCGTTTGGTGATCCTCGTTTGGCTTTAGCGTCGTTGACATTTGAGGTTTGGAGTAAAGTGTCCTGTAAGCTGTTAGAAGGATCATCGTCAGACATTTGTGTGGCCCTCCAGATCAAGAGACCCTTTTCACAGCAGACTGAATAGCACAGGTGGAATTTAACCTTAATGATGGCTGCATTCCATTTCGGTGAGCTCGTTCCAGAGCTCTGGCATTATGCGTGCTCACACACAGCCCTCATTAACGTCACTGTTGGCAACTGTACTTTTCCTCTTCTTTTTTTTTTACAACGGACAAAATGCTGCGTAAAGGTTCCACTGTCACAGCTCTGGCGAGTCCCTCACTTATAGCCTCGAACCACCATCAGTTGGTGCTTCGTGCTAATTAGCTGTTGAGATGTCAGACCCTCACACTTAGTCACATGTCGAACACAATTAAATAACAAGACAGTCTCATTCTTTGTGTTTTCAGCTGTTGGCACAGCAGAGAATGAGTCCTAAAACCAGGAAGTGAGTTAGCATTTTCAGTCGCCTCGTCTCGATGTGAATACGTCTTTGGTTAGATGCCTGGAAGAAGGTCTGTGGTTATGATACGTTTTAAAGATTTTATTTTTCTTTCTTTCTTTACTTTCTGAGTAAACAAAGAAAAGAGGTTAATGATTAGATAACTAGCTGTTACGTGTCTTTAAAACGGCGGTTGCTAACAAGTGGCTAAATGAGACTACAGATGTTGTCTGGGACGTTGAAGATCGTGACGTGACTCATCTACTCAGTGGTCCATCTTTACAGTCCGACATTAACCACAATGTTAACTCCAACTTCCTTTATAGATAAGTGTGTATATGTGTAGCAGGGAGCTTAGTGGTGAAGTCATGCAGCCACGGTGTAGCTCATTTATAGCCTTACGTTAGCTTTTTTCTTCATCAGCTTGCAGAATAAAACATGTTCGTGTGATACATTATTTAAGCTCATTTTCTGCATCATCTAGTTAAAAAAAAATCCCAAAGGCTTTCTGTCGAGGGAACCGGGGCAATGCTAACCTCCATACATCCTCCCTGTGGCTGTCTTACTGTACGCCTGAGCCTCTTTGTCTCCACCTACGTTGGATCATTGATAGTAGAGTTTAATACTGTAAGAATCTGTGTGAACAGAATGTGAGGATAACACCAATCAGCGGCTTGGCTCTGGAGCCGGTTGACAGATTGATGATTATTGGTCATCTGAACATCAGTGATGTTTTGTTGACTCCTTCAAGTTTCCACATCACAGCTTCCCCCCGAGGAGAGGCGATCGCGCCCCGAGCTCTTCTGCTGCTTGATGATTCATGAAATGGGATTCTGTACTGCAGCCTATAATCCCGGCCTCACTAAACTGAGACCGTCTCTTACTGACTGCCAGGTGCGTCGACGTACACGAAGCACGCGGTTGATGTCTATTATTTACACTCTATAGTCCTGTGTGTGTGTGTGTGTGTGTGTGTGTGTGTGTGTATTGGTATTGTAGGTACAGTGAGACCAGTTTACAAAATGGCACATGATGATGTTTTCAGCGTTGACAGACATTTTGACATCTATCTCAGACGTCGGTGTCAGGGGAGATGTTCTGTAGACTTTAAGAGCTCCCCTGTGAAAGTAGCTGAACTGATGTCTTTGCTGGTGCTGCAGTGCGTTTTCTGTCAGTCCAACGCCATCCGTACAACACTTTTTTGCCTGAGGAAATGGTACAATGGATTTTTTTTTTTTAAAGCTTCTGCCTACCTTTTGAAAAAAAAAGGAGACAGTTATCATTATTTATCTCAGGTATTGAACCTCCGGACTGAGAGCAACACAATAAACGAGCCATCAAATGCCGACCGAGATTAAGCTTTTTGTGATCATTTAGCGCATCCAAAAGGAAACAGATGCCGATGGTAAACCTTCAGCGGCCCTGAGGCATAAAAACTACTGAAGGTCAAACGCTCAGCACAGACAGGAGTAACAATCGAGGGAGATGTGAGAAGTTACAAGGAAACACAGAAGAAGCTTCGCAGGCTGAAAGGGAAACAGATTTACTGAGAACTACAGTTGCAACAATTAGTTGATCGGCCGGAAAATGTAATTATCTGTCAACAATTCCGATGATTAAGTCTTTTTTCAGGTGAAAGCCACAAAACCATCCTGAGGCTGCAGCTCCTCCGATGTGAAAATGAGTTGCTTTGTCTCTGTTTATGTCATGTGAAGACAACTGTAATGAGCTGTTTAAACTATTTAATACACACAATGATTAGTTTTGCGAGAAAGAAATCAGCAGATTAATCAATTATGAATATAATAGCTTGTTGTAGCCCTTCTAAGAACGTATGGATACATGGCTGACTTCAGTGACAACCAACACTGGTATCCACTGAGGGGATGTAACAAAGTAGACGTCCTCAGGTACTGCAGTTAAGTGCAGTTTTGAGGTACCTTTACTCGAGTATTTCCATTTTCTGCTGCTTTATACTTCCACTCCACTATAATTTGGAGGCAAATATTGTTTTATTCACTACAGTTATTTGATAACTTTAGTTATTAATTACATTTCACATCACATTCATTTATCTATTTAATGGGCAATCAGATGAAAAGGAAGAAAAGACGAGACATCAGAAAAATGCGGATTATTGGATTCGAGAATACAGAATCTACATACAAATATGCATTATTTACTGAAGTACATTTAATATCAGAGACGTTCAGACTTTTACTCAAGTACTATTCGTATGAGTCACATTTATCAAAGTAATATTGTAGCACGATATCTTAACTTTTACTCTCGTCTGACTTTCGAGCTCTGAACACGGTTGGTGAAGGGGACAGGAAGCAGCACTACACCAATGTTTCTCTCTTTTTTATTAATAATGGATCACATAATGGCGTGTAAAGTCTGAGGCTGCCCTCATAGTGACGAACCCACAGATCGTGATGTCTCTTTTGACTCAGCAGTGTGTGTGTGAGAAGCTACAGTTCCAGCTTAGCGTGTTGGTTTGATGGTTCACTGTCTCGGTTCACAGTCAGCGCTCCCATCAGCATTGTTTCCCGGCAGTGATGAAGCTCCGATGGATTTTCATCAGTTAGCATCAGTGCATGTTGCTGTTGGAGCTCAGTGGAGGAGCTTTACAAATGCAAGTCAGGATAGTAAGAGGAGAAGCTCCACCTTCTCTAAACTCCATTTCAAGGAATCCTCTTGTACTGATAGATTAGGTATAATATTATATCATTATAGACTCTTAAATTGTAGCTTGAGTAGATTTTCCTAATTCTTTTTCTCCGTATTCTGATATATTACTTATATATTAATTTAAATCAGTGGGACATGTGCAAAACAGAGACGGCCTGCACACTCCACAGCTGTGAGACACTGTCCATCCACCATGAATGCCTAATGAACTTAGTGTAAAACCACCTGCACTGTAAAAAACTGTAATATTATAACAGATGAGGCACAGAAAATACTACAAAATAACAGAAAATAAATCATTAACAGTTATTTTTTATTGTTAAAATACTGTTTCAGCTTTTAAATGAGATCTAGTTAATTGGTGGGCTTTTTAATGTCCAATTAAGGATATTTACCTCTGTAAAAACAATAAAATGACCCTTAAATCCAGTCAAACCCTTCAGTAATAATACAAAATACTGGATAAATGTGTAAAATAAACAAAGACAATTCTGTAATAAGGACATACGCTTTTCTATTCATCACCAAATGGCAGATAAAGTCAGCAAATAGCTGGTGAGCACAGTGGAAATACATGATTAATTGTATTGAAACACACTGATTCAACATTGTGTGATGTCACCTCGGTGCACCGGTCTGCCACTTGCTTTATTTACTCAAGCAGCACGTGACTGTGATGACTGTAGTGACTGTTTCAGCCCGGCCTCTGCAGTCTGGAGCAGAGCAGGATCAATACCTTTCAAGAGATCAATTTTGAGTGCTTCATGTGCAAATTAATATATTTAAGTACCAGATCGAGCGGCGAACAATCAGTATGCTTAGTATGTGAACCGACTGCATGCAGCAGTACTTTAAGGATGAAAGCTGAAGCTGATGTCAGAGGAGGTAACGGAACATTTTCATTCTTCATGTAAAGTAGAGATGAAATAAACAGCAGCTGTCTCAGATTTTGAGTGATTGCAAAACAAACAGTTGACTGGCAAAGTTAGCAACTAGATGCTGGACATTGTGGAGCATTTAGCAGCTTAGGAGCCAGATATATCGACATTATTTATTTTGTGTTTTTGTTTTGTTGATAACCCACTTTGTAACCTGTGTTTAGACAGACACTATATAAATATAAAAATATAGAATATACATTTTTATTATTATTGTGTTTCCCTTTGGAGTTCAAACAGAGAGAATATATAATATATTAGGTAACCAGAAACACAAATGAAAGATCTCTGAAGTTCTCTGTTACTGCTGGATGTGTAAATGAAAACATTTACTGTAACATTTCTCCATGTCAGCTTAGAAGGTGATGATTTCTCAGTGTTGCTTCCAAAATGTGTTTCTGCTGCCCTGCCACCTTTAACAGTAAGTTAAAGTACCACTACAACAATGTGAAAGTATTTCATTTTCACGTATTTCTGCATTCAAAATGCTTATTAAACTGGCATAGATACTATTTCTGCTTCAGTGTATCATTATGAAGTAAATGTTGATTGCACTATCGAGGTCAACTGGGAAAAGCAATCCAGTTGTAGTATGAAAGGTTGTCTGTTGCCACTTAAAGTAAAACTAATTAATATGCAGGGAATTATATATTATTAGATAGTTTGACCAATAGTAGTTTTCTTGTAGAATTAATGCTTCATGTTCAGTTCTGTATTTTAGTCCAGTGATTTCCATCAAAGGATCATAAATTTGAAGGATTGTGATTTGAATGGTTTGAAATGACAATGGTTGAAAGTCAGTTCTGTTGCACACAGTATGGATAATTTTACCTCTTTAGCCCTTAAAGTTTAGAGCACAAATATTCCTTGGGTGGAATTAGAAACGTGACAAGGGGTCCCACCTAAATACTGTTTTTTGTGCGTTTTCTCAAGTAACTACAGCTGTCAGAAAAGAAAAGAAAAGAAAAAAAGAAAAGAAAAATAATTAAGGACTTTATTTATACCAATTGGACTTAATTGTGCAGCAATTGTATTACAAAGAAGGAAGAGTACAAATATAGAGATTGCAAAAAGAAAAAAGAAAAAATGTTAGTAAGGTGCAAATTCAAAGTGTACACACAAAAATACCTCAAAATACAGACAGGTTGATAATCAGGATCGGGATGAGAGTAGAAATGGATACGTTTCTCACTGAAACAGAAATATTACCAGCATACTGGAGGAGTGACGCTCTGTCACACACTGAAATGTATCAGATATTTCACTGAAACTGTCAAACACAGCCTGTAGATTTAGTGCCCTCAACTGGTCATCATCAGTCCTGCATGCTCTGCATGCAGATCTTTGATGATCAGGAATAACATCAACAGTAAAGACACATTATTTTATAACTAAATATTTTGGATCACACTGGATTAGTTCATTTATTGCTCACAGTTAACAGATCGTTCAGCTGTTTCATTGGCCGATGCAGAATCAGACCTGTATTTTTTTTTTTTCAGGATTTGCTGATGAAGGTCTTTCTTAATGATACCAATTCGTCTTCTCCTCTCTCAGCACCGAACCCATGACAGATCTGGAAATTTGCTGGAGCAGAAAATGGGAGATGTCAAGATTGACACATGTGGTTCTCATATTCAGCGCAGGCCCTTTTTTTTTCTTCACCAGAGACTTTATTAAATGCAGCCTTAAAAAGTTTTTTTGCTTCCGAATGCATGGACATCACTGTGTGTGTGTGTGTGTGTGTGTGTGTTTTTAATAAGGCTCAGAGGGTTGTGAGAAAAAAAAAAGACTGCTCGCCGTTTAATTAGCGAGCGTCTTGAATGGAATCTGATGTGAAACGGTTTGGAGGCCAGAGGAAAAAGAAAAATGTAGAAGTCTGTGCAGAAGGATCAGATAATTACTTACTGAGCTCGTGTCCCTTCTGGCTTCTCTTTACTCAGTTCAACTCCGCCATGTTGCCCCAGATCTGTGCACTTGGGCAACGCATCCTTCACTGGTAGGGAGATGTATTTCCCTCTCTCTAGATCTCCCCCACACTCTGTCTCTAAATGTCACCCTCCTCCCTCCCTCCTGCTCACACCCAAATGCACCAATATCCTGAGCTATAGTCGGTCGGCTATTTTCAGCACCGGGGAGAGGGAGAAGGAGGAGTGTGTGTGCAGTGTGTGTAGAGATGTACATATCTGTGTGTTTGTTTGTTGGCTTCAGTCCTGATCATGTGTACAGTTGATGTACATGTGTGGAGAGAGGATAAAAAGGAAAGGACAAGACAGAAAGTAGTGTTGGATCGGTCCAATCTGATGCACTGTGAGAGGAAAAACTTTTTCTCGTTCACAAAGAAACTGTAGAAAAACACTTTATATCAGGGCACACATATGAACCATTAACGAGTTGCGAAGAGCATGGCAATTAGTAGCATATTAGATCTCTGTTGGTAGTTACAAAGGACATCATAATGACTTTTTCTGCATGACTATATCCTAAAACTACTCGGCCATTATTTTACATTTATTTTAAAATAATTATTGCAACGTTTCCTTCGCATTGCACTTTTTTGTCCATACATTTTATACTTTTGAATTAATAAATAACAAAACAATAAACCCAATGGGTGAGGAATGAGGATGGATAAGAGGGGACATTTGGTTTGGGGATGAGAAAGGACGGCTGTGGCTCAGTGGGCGGAGACAGCGTGTTGTTATCGGAAGGTCGCTGGTTCGATTCCCCTCGTCTGCATGTTGAAGTGTCCTTGGGCAAGATGCTGAACCCCAAACTGCTCAAGATGTGCTGGACGGCACCTTGCACGGCAGCCACCGCCATCAGCGTATGAATGAATCTATGAATTACTGTAAGTCGCTTTGGACAAAAGCATGTGCTAAATGAAATGGTGCCTGTTTTCTGCTCATCCTGGGCTGAAATTATTGGTCATTTTATGGAGTCTATCTTTGTAAATCTTGTTCAGTTTTTTTGATCTGGTCATCGATCGTAAAAGTTAATTTCCCCATGTGCCGAATTTGTCGTTCTGAGCTCTGGCTGTCTCTGTGTCCTTGTTGCCTGCTTCATGACTTCATTCAGTTTGAAGAGATGTTCTTATCTTTCCTTGTAAATTTATACCCAGAGTATTTTCTATATATATTGTATCTTATATTTGCAGCCAAATTATTATAAAGAGTTACAATTGTTCATATAGTTGAGCAACAAAGAAAATGTTTTTATTTTGCAGATGTTGATTTTCTTTACCTGTGAAGCTTTCAGGTCCATCTCTCTGTCCCAGTTCCATTTCTCATTACCGCGGGGAAACGTTTGTGGGCGTCACAGTTATAATAGTTTGCCTTTATGCAAATGTATGTGAGCGAACTCACAGGGGAAATTTAGTAGAACGTTATGAAACAGTTAATTACTTTTGTGAGTTATACCCCTGTGACTAGAATTGTTTTCCACTTGTCTTATGATGCAAGTCGATGGTAATATTAATTGGTTGATGGTCGATGGTTTACTTCATATTCCTGACGGATAGGCTTGCAGACATTTGGTGTGTTTGAGGATTACATTTGTCTTGGAAAAAACTTTCCTTTGTAGGATCTTCAAGAGTTTCATCTGTTCTTTAAAAACAGTGTGACCTCCTGGTGTAGTGGACAGTCCTGGTTGTCATCGGAGGCTGGATTTTGTCCTTGGCAGCCTTGACTTTGTAACTGGATCATTAAGAATCTGGACTATTCGCTCACCTCTCACATCACACGACATCTTTTCTTCCTACTCTGACACTATTCAGCACCCTGAACACCACATATTTCGAACTGTAAAGCCAACTGAGTAACTGCAGGCAACATATGTGTCTGCGAATCACATGTATGTGTCAACTTTAGGTTTCTTCTTCTTTATGTTCAATTTTACCTTGTTTCTTTATGTTAAATTTTCAATTTTACCTTGTTACAACGCCGTGCTTATGCTCTGGTTAAGTTTAGAGCACAAAACCACACGATCAGGGCTCAGAAGAGATCGTGTTTTGGGTTAAAATATCTGTTTTTTGCTGTCGTAATCACTGCTGAAAATTGTCCTGAGGATCTTCTGCTGAAACACAGTCTTGAATGGTGGTCACAACCTTGGCAGCCTTCTTCCCAGTAACTCCACCACCATCACCTCCACCTTCTGATGGTTGAGGTCATAAACATGAATATGAATGTGATATAATACATTTTGTGGAAATGTCAATATGGCACGTAGCCTATGACATCTACAAATGAGAATATATCAGTAGTTTGAAATGTTTACTGCCAACACATCAACCTGGGCTGCATATTTCACACACAATTGCTTTGATTAGTAGAAGGCTACATTCACAGCACATACTTTACTTCGGAGCAGCGAATAAAAACCTCCAAGACCTAATTTTTGTTTAAGAAAATGTCATGTCCCACACAAACTTGACAACTGTGCGTTGTAAGAAAGAGTTGACATTTCGGTCACAGGGACCAGGTGTCAATAATAAAACCAATGATGTGCTGCATCAGTTTTCAGGGTCCTGGTGGCTCACTGCTACACTGTCATGGTTAACTGGGACAAACAAAGCTTTTGTTAGCGGTTTTAGTTGTAATATAACACTTTTCCAGCCCAGTTGCCAGAATAAAATGTTGGCAGTTAATGTCTCTGCAAACCACAAGTACATTCTGGTTTGTGGATGTACCACACTGACGTCTCTACAAAACATGTCCGATCACGTTCACATTACATGTTTGTGACCTCACTTTGATATCAAGCGGTGGAGCTACAGACGAGAAGGCTGCCGAGCCAATGACCGCAATTCAGGACTGCGCTTCAACATCTGCAAGTGTGAAACCATTGGATATTTTTAACAAGGCATCAAGACAATTTCCAGCTGTGTTTGTGGCGACCAAACCAGATATTTAAAGCCAAAGCATGATCTTTTTCAATCCTGACCAAGTGGGTTTTGTGCCCAAATCTAACCAGAGAATAAAACACCGCCTTGGCATGATAGAAATAGGAAATTAAACCTAAAGAGACGTAAAATTGCAAAATGAAGAAATGTGCTCGGTTTGCAGAAACATAAATTGCCAACATTTATTCTGGTGATTGGTTTGTGCTTCTCCCACTGTGACAAGTAAATATGTGTGCCGTGACAAAGGCCTATTCTGTTGGCATCAAGACATTACCCCTGTGAAAACTGGGACAGCCTGTGTTGTTGTCAGTCCTGAGTAACTTCACTGTGTGTTTTGTTGCCATATCAGCAAAGCTTGATTGAAACTTCTATGACTTTACTCTCGGTTTTGTTGTTCCTGTTGACGGCACAAGCTTCTTCATTTTTGACCTGCAATTTCCAGCATAACACCTCCAAACTCCAACCCGAGCAGACATCTAATAAGAGGGAACAACACCTGCCAGCCGTCATTAATGTTAGCAGTTCAACTTGTGCTTGTCCTGTTGTGACAAGAAGTCAAAATGTGTGTTGTAGAAGAGAACTAGGGAAGATCAGAGAAGCCATGTGTTGTTTGTGTCATCTCTTTGCCTTCTAATCTTCAGTGGAGGCATAGGACGCCCCAAAACAGGCAATCTCAGTTGTTCTTCACATGTGAGACAGCTGCCAAGTGACAGACCACTGTTTGAGGCCAATCAACAGAAATCCAGAATCCAGACTTCGTATTCCCCTATGTTACGTTGTGACAAGGCTCTGGTTTGGTATAGGCACAACAAACGCTTGGTTGGGCTCAGGTAAAGATCAAGATTCATATTAGAATACCTGCAAGATCTCGTTAGAAATATTAGTTGGTTTCAAACTTGTGTTAATGTTTAAACACAGTCCTGAGCTGTGGTCACTGACACGATACTGCCTTTTTACCTTTAACTCCACCGCTGTTCCTTTCACCTCCAACACTGAAATTTAAAAGTTAAAAGTTAAAGCGATGTAAGGTTTCATCCAAGCAAAGGTTTGATGAAACGTAAACTGCCAACATATATTTTGGAAAGGGTTGCAAATGGTAACAACAAATGATATTGAATAATTTGGTTTTGTTGGCCCTGTTATGGTTTTATGAAACCAAAACACGAAACACTAAGGCAGTCGGGCAGATAAACAAAAAGCAAGCTTAAATGTTCAAAAAAATTTAAACTAAGAAATTAAAACCGAAGGACAGAGCGAGCGAACAGAAGTAACACGGGAGCAAAACAGAAAAAACAGACTTAGAGAGCAGGAGAAAGAGAGATTTAAACATATAAAAAGCTAATAAACAAATGAAACACAGGTTAACACAGAAAAAAAGGGCAGGAGAAAGACAAAGACAGGAAGTGGATGAATTCTACAAAATAAAACAGGAAACATCCAAACTGAAAACTTAAACCTTTGCAGCCCTGATCATGTGGCTTTGTTTGCTTTCTTAATAATCTGTTTTGGGGTCAGTTCCGTTAATTTGCATCCGTTTTAAGCGGTCGAGGCTTCACTCACAAGACCATGTTGATATTGACAGACCCTGTCACAGTCTCCTGTCCTTCACCTGGAGACACTGTAGCATCGTGATGTCAGTAACTTCAGTTAGAATGAAAAGCTGCTGTCAAAGCACGAGAGCTCTTCCTCACAGGCAGACATCAACCATCTCAACACACTCCATAACAGATGTCCACCCAGTGTTTAGACACACAAACACACACACACACACACACACACACACACACACACACCGCAAACACAGACACACTGTCATCTTGTTGACCAACTGCTACTTCCAAGACACCCAAACACTGCAGCTCATTCACAGAGCCAACTACGACCATATGGCGCTCTCTGTTTACTGCTGTCCACGCTGCAGTAATGACCGGCCAGAGTACGACCAGTGCTTTAAATGTGCATGAGGGAGGCGGTAGGCAGGCAGAAAGGGCTAAAGTGATGGGAGAGAAAAGATTAAAGCAATGAGAGGGAAGAAGTGAGGCATGGCAGGAAACGGAGAAAGAGAGAGAGAGAGAGAGGGAGAGAGAGAGAGAGAGCAGCTGACTGTTGGACAAACTGCCTTCCAGCCTCCTGTTTCTCTGTTACACCCCTGCATTGCAGCACTCCCTGCAGGAGCTGAGAGGGTGCAGTCTTTTCCACATCCCCTCTGCTGCCTCAGAGGAGACAAATCATCTCCACCAAAATGTCCCGGCACAACTAGGCACTGGCGCGCGCTGGCGGCAGCTGTTGTCTGCATATGTTGGTTATCTGGGGGCTTTGATAGCGGTTGTGTTACTCTCGTCGAAGTCCCAGCGCAGCGCAGTCCTCGGGCCTGACGCATCCTTTGTGGCGAGGACGACTGGTATAAAAAGAGAGGGAGAGACAGAGGAGGGAGAGATTTACTCATTCACAGATGCTTTGAGGAAATGAGAGGGCCAGCGAAAGGGCTGGAGCATCCCACAATGCACTGGGAATCCAAGCGAGCCAATCCTGATGTACTATCACTGCCTTGGTTAATAATGCAGCTGCATTGTGACCTTGCACAAAACTCTGCCAGGCACCAAAGCTGCTGAGTCAGAGAGCAGTAGTGATTTATAAAAGCTGGTCGAGAACATTAGCTGATTACATCCACAGCAATGAAACATCACTGTTTTACATTAAAGGTACAGTCAGCGTGTCGGATTTAGGGGCAGAAATGGAATAAACATATTCATCATTGTGTTTTTAGTGGTGCATAATCACCTGAAACTAAGAATCATTGTGTGTTTGCTACCTTAGATTGAGCCGTTTATGTCCGCAGAGGGAGCAGGTCCTCTTCTACGGAGTCCACTGTGTTTCTACAGTAGCCCAGAACAGACAAAACACTGGCTCTAGAGAGGGCCTTTAAAGATTTTCACATTTAGCCACAACCATAGTGGAGAATGAGACGAGGGTGTTCACAGGGTAGCAATCTGCAACCTCACTGTAGAGGCCACTGGTCGAGTTAAAAGGACCCTAAAGTCTAACTTAAGTAAAAGTAAAGATATCGTTTTAAGATATTACTTCAGTAAAAGTGATGGCCACCCGTATGAATAGTTTTGGAGTAGTATCTGATATTGAATGTACTTGAACATTAAAAGTAATTAAATTAAACATGTATTGACCCACCACTGGTCGACTGATTATAAGACCAGACATTCGGAATGAAATTGAAATGAATCCAATTGCCGATAACATCAGTTAATTAAAAAATGCACTACTGTGGCTCTGATGCAGCATGTAATCTTAAATGTAACTAGTAACTTAAGATATCAAATCAAATTTGTACTGGAGTGAAAGTTTAAAGGAGCAGGACATAGAAATAAATTAAAAGTACAGGTACAGGTACCTCAAAGTTAGTAAATATACTCTGACATACATTTACAGTGACTGCGCTTGGATGTTTTTGAATTACTACCTTTGCATTTGTGTTGGACTTCTTGTTCTTGTCTGTGGAATTTTTAACTATTAATATTAAAACAAAGCAAATTAATCAAAAATCTCATACTTATAACCCAGCTAAGAAGGACCGTTATTATTAGTGACTAATCAGAACATTTTTAATGTAAAACACATCAGTATCGCTCGATTATTTTCAGGATTTTTACATTATGATGGCAAAATTATTATACATCAAATGATGTATTATACATCAAAAAAAGAGTCAATGTTTTGGTGACACAGATCTCGTTTCAGACACCCTTAATAAAAGTACCACAAAGCTTTCTGCTAAACCCAGTGCTGAGACTACAAAAGGTTTTAATCTGTCATCTTTTCTACTTTCCGTCCCCGTGAAGTGGATTAAAATTGAAATCTGGACTTATTTTGGCAACAAAAAAAATATCATTCAGAATTGCTCATAATGCAACTTTACGTAACTGTCTACAAAGCAAAATAAATCTGATTTCACTTTGGGCATCGATTTTCTCTGCCCTGCATGTTTTAGACATCCAGGATGTCGGTGGAGAACCACGGACTGATCGTTGCTCGTCTCGTGTCTCTCAGCTCTCTCTGTAGGAAAGTGCTGCCTTGTTTGGCTCTCCTCCATTCACATTTTCTCTGTTTATCGCTTCCTGTTTGCAATTTATTTAACAATGAAGTCTGGGCTCACTGTTTCCTAAACCCTCTTTTGATTGAATTAAGTCATTGTTGTTGCCAAGTCTGCTCCTGTAATAATGCACATTTACTGTGAGTGCTCCCACACTGTAGTTAGCATTAAATGTCACTGTATAATTACTGACTGCAGGAACTTTCCACAATAGATCAATGAGCTCTGCAGCTAGTCTGCTGTTCTGTAGCCGACCCTCAACTCCAAAATTGGTCTCTAGAGCTGCTTGTAATGGCCTGGGTAGTTTTTTTGTGCCACTTTAGTACTTATTTTATTTCCCAGCCTCCCCGTCACTTGGTGCCATCAACATCAAAACAACTAGAGGTGCACCAAGAAAGAGAATCTGAGAAAATGTCTGTCTGAGTTTTAAGGTAACAAAATGCACCTCCTGAAATAGTCTGATAAATAACTTTTATATCCTTGAGTATGTAAACGCAGGGCAGAATATCACAAGCAATAGAGAAGATGGGATGCTGCTTGGTTGTAATGGGACTCACGTCCTGTGTCACACCCAAACAGTTGTTTATTATTCAATATTTTCTGTAATCCCACGATGAGAGCCAAAGTAAACTTTGTGCTTAATTATAACTTGAAACAAGATCGACTTTATGTTTTTGTGAACATCGATTTAGGAAGATACACTTCGACTTTTGCTCCTTGTGCTCCTAACACGGCTACAACTGCGACCAGACTTTGCTGCAGACTTCTAAATGAATTTAAACTGTTGATCATTTCTCAAAAGGAACATTATGTGAGTGTGTGAAATACACACAGCCAAACACTGCTAAAATATATTGACATTTAGATGGCCTACATTATGTCTTACAACAAAAATCTATAAAAGAAGATGGTTCAAACATGCTTACAATAATTATGTGTACAACTTTTGAGGTACTTTACTTGAATATTTCCATTTTATGCTACTTTATACTTCCACTCCATCACATTTTGAAGCACATTTTGTAGTATTTACTCACTACATTTATTTGATAACTTTAGTTACTTTGCAGACTGTGTGCTGCATCAGAGCCAAAGTGGCATTTTTAAAATAATACATTTAATCAGCAATGAGATTTATACAAAAGAAAGGATTCTTATAATCACAAAAATAAATACAAATGCTGAATATCAGAATATCAGTCACCCGGACACAAATACATACATGTTAATATAAGTGTAATTCACTTTTACTTGTAGTTTTGATATTTAATTCCATCGTACCACATCATACATCAGAGTAAATGCTGCCAGGCAGAATGTGGCCTCTCTCACTGAGAACGAGAATAACGCATTCCTCAGCATGTAGATGATTCTGATTTAGTTTCTATTCATTTTCGTGTGCCGACGTAACTATGATACTAAATGTATCTCTCAGGCGTCTTTACTCGTCAAGCCAGCGACGTCACCCTCCAAACTTCACCTTGCTGTCTCATCCGTTTCCCTCCCATCATGTCCCCTCATCAGTCGACTAAATCCACGAAGGAAGGTGACTTGTGCAGCCTGCAGGCTGATTGTAAGGACACTGACTTCACTCTGAGAGAAAATGATTCAACACGGCGAGAGAGAAAACATATTTTCACATAGAAGCAGGCGAGAAATCCAGCATGAATGTTGCAGAAAGTCCTTGGCAGTTTTTAGGCAGTCTTTGTCTAGTTTTTGTACAAAGTGTTTGATTTAAAAAGTACTCTCTGTCACTGTAGCCTCTCCTCAAGGCATTCAGAGGATGAAAACAGATTTGGGAGAAGAAAAAAAACAACAACATGTGAGACAAGTATCTCTGGGCATTACTTTGCAGTGCTTTGCTACAGAAGAAAAAAAAAAAAAGCAGCTACTCTGTGATGCAGCAGTTTTGCGAGAGATCCCTGCCCCCCGCTGGCAGAAGACGCTCATTGCACTGTTACCCGAAGGGAGAGGAGCCACCTCTCACCAGCTCCTGACAGCTGCTGGCTGAACATGAGCACACGGAGAGGTATTTCCCCAAGGAGAGCGAGGAGGAGAGGCGAGAGATGGGGAGAAAAGATTGAATGCTGGAATTGAAAAGGGCTCAAATATGTACAGAAGTACACCAGGGGGTGTTTCTCGTGCGTTTTAAACCTCGTGCAGAAGGAATAAAAACCAGGCTGATTTTACCCAGATATTCACATTCAAGCCTGATACTCTACTCATTTCTCTGCATGTAAAGATTTTCATGGGCACACAGCAGATGTTTAGTGATGTAACAGTTTTGAAGCATCAACACCGTGGGCTGCATTTTTTATTATTAATTTTTTTTGGGTTAGATTGTAACTGGAGAGGATGCTTCTGCAATCTGCTCACTTCCAATTATCATTGATGTGTCTCCCGAGGGATCAGTGAAAGGCAGACAAGTTGACCTAATCATTCCTGGTGCCAGTTGTTTGCTCTGAATGGGCTTAACAAGGGAGAATCTCTCCAGAGGGTTATATCACACTCCTGAGATCAATTATTGGGCTCCGATACTCCGACACTGTTTGGAGCTGATAGGATGAAGCCAGCACCCCCCCACCCCCCGAAGAGTTCGCCTCCCGTCCTACTGCCTACCTTCGCCTCCTTGTTGTCCATCTCTGATCTGTGCAGCTTTTATTCAAACGCACCCCCCCTTCTCACCCCAAACCTTGTGCTTATTGATCTCTTACAACTGCCCTCCAATGCTAGACCAAAGAGTGGCATGCTGCAATCAGCTGTGTGAGCAGCATCACAAATGAGGTTGGAAAGGGGGGGGGATGTGTTGGAGAGAAAGAGGTAAAGAGGCTGCGTGCATGAGTACATTGAGGGAGAGACAGAGAGGGAGTAGGGAGGTGTGTGTGTGTGTGTGATGGGAGGGTGGAAAATGGGGGAGATGGTGTGCATTGGAAGAGGAGGAGGAGGCGGAGGAGGAGGAGGAGGAGGAGGAGGAGGAGGAGGGGTGTAGTGCTGCAGTGGAGAGAAGTGAGAGGAGACTGCAGTCTCTGCTTATGGGAGAGATCACACTATGTTACCACAGCTCTGAGGCACCGTAGCCCCCGTACAGTTATCGATGTTGGATGGGCCACCTCGCGAAGGGGAATACCACATCTGACTGGTGAGTTTTGTTTTGGAGATCTTCACACATTAGAAAAGGCGCAGATATGTGACACGAATGCAGTCAAAACTAGAAGACGGGCTTATCTCAAGAGGATCTTCTTCTGCATCTTCTTCTTACACAAAGTGATTCAAACTGTGACACCGCCGTGACTGAATATCTCTGTGGCCGAAGGTCCTCGTGATCGGGATGTCAGCGCCCGTGTCTTTGTGGCTGAGTGATGCTGGCCGGTGATGAGCTGCAGAAATCAAAGGCAGATAAGGACTGAGTGCTAATGGCACAGAGGTAAACACTAAGCTGAAACAAGCAGGGAGGGCTGTGGACGTGTCGCCGTGTACCCTGCATTCAGCTGCTGGTCCTTGGTCACAGCGATTTGAGCGGCAGCAGAAGGTGTATGTACAGCAAAGTTGTGGAAGTGCTGTTGAGTTTTTGTTCCTGAGTTGGGTCAAGAAAGGAGGAAATCGTCGTGAATTTGTGTTTCTGACGTGTTTTGTGTTGGAAGTGATGTGAATGTTGTATTTTCCTGGGGAGGGACCCGTGTTGCAGCTGAAACTTTCATCATCATACATCACATCTCATCACATCACATCATCACAGCAGAGCAGAGCAGAGCAGTCTGCATTCATATCATGCCCACCTCTCAGGCGATGACTTGACACTGGCCTTGAGCCAATTGGTTATTTGATTGGCTGGTCACCTCGGCCATAGGCAGGTTTGTGGGCAATCTCCCAAGCTGATAGACTACCGTCAGGATTGCTTAGCAACAATAATCTGCTGGCCCACAGCACTCAGGCCTCTATTGTACTGTATGTGAATGGCACGCGCTTGACCACAGATCGTGCCCTGCGACGAGGGGAAAGGGTTAAAAGTCGGTGCTGAAATACACATGTTGGAAAGCAAAAGTTATTGATCTGCGGGCTGTGACGCGATGGAGGTGAGGTTACATCGTGATTGTGTTTGTCAGACGTCGACACAGAAGCCTGATCTTTCACTTTCATGTTGTGATATAGAAAACCCTCACATGCAACGGGAGCTCAGATGCAGTCTGCACAGCAAATACTCAGTCCTGTTTGACACATGAATTTGTGTGTGTGTGCGTGTGTGTGAAACCCTATTCTCGCTTGTAGGAATTCTCTTAAACTGTGACGGATCATTTTCCTTTAGTGCTCTCAGAGAAGAAGCTACAACAGAAAATCCTCTGGCTCTGAACATTTGAGAGCTGTGATGACACACACACACACACAATCAGACACACGCAGAGTTTTTCATTCATTTCTATTCCATTTTACAAATTCTCTCGTTTTTACGCCTTTTACCCTGTGCACCTCCACACGGTGCTTCCCTTCACACTTGTAGCAGTGATATTCAGCTGCCAAGGAATTCAACATTTCACAACCTTTTTCTATCAAAACATTTTTTTTTTTCTCCATTCGAAATTCACCACCCTGAGGCAAAACACAAACAAACATGGCAAGACATTACAGCTGCAGGACAGCTAAGCTCTTGTCAAGTTGCCAATTATTCTTAACATTATGTTTGAGCTGGTGAGGGGGCATGACAGCGTAAAGGCAGCATCCAAATCACAGTGTTCGGCACTGAATACAATACCAGCCCATCGGACGAGTGGCTCCCAGAAATGTATCATACTGCAGCAAAAAATACGGATGGAATCCAAACCACTCAACCGTTGTTTTACTCCCATAGTCTCATATTCTCTATAAGTGCCATACTGTGTGCTGTAAAGAACCGAGTAGATGACGAAGAAGAGAGGAGAACTGATGCTACAGTTGTCGTTTGCTTCTACTCATCTGCATCGTATGAAAAAAGTCTCATTTAGTCCAGATCGCCAACACCTCTGCGCTCGGCAGTAAATGCTAATAGCCTGCTGGTGCCACTCATACTTATGCGGAGAGAGAAAACTGTGAATAAATAATATAATGCTCACTTGAGGCTGGGAGGTAAATTGACTTTGTCAGCTGTTTGCAGAGGATTGAATTTCCAAAGGATAAAGTAGCTGCACCATAGTGAAGGGACACATGTTTCATTATTCTCTGTCTGTGGTGAAAGAGACATAAATTGCAGCCCAATTATCTGTTTACAGCTTTGAATTGAGTTTTTTCCTCCATGGAGTTCCCTCTACTAATTAATCTGCGACAAACTGATCGTTTGGTCTCATTATCTGACCAGAAGTCCCAAACCTGGATGTTACAGTTACGAAAGATGAAGAGAAGCTGCAAACCTTCACAACCGAGAAGCTGGAATGAGGAAAAGTTTTGCTTGAAACATAAAAATAACTGTGGCAGATTCCTTTTCTGTCAATCAGCTATTTGATGAATCAGTTCTATTGTTAAGTTCCATCTTTCATTGTATTATGCTCCTGCAGTGCCCAGTTTAATGGGTAATGTGAGCTGTTTACAGAGTCTGGGAACAGCAATCATGTTTGATATTTACGATTTAAAATCTGGATGGTTGGATCTGTACTTGCTGAGATGGACCACAACAACCAATGAAAGAGGCATCCTGGAGCAGCTGATGGTGCTGCCAAGCAATGGTAAACAGCCCTTGTGACTAACATTAGCTAGCATACTTCTGTTGATAGAAAGAATCTCACCTCCTGAAAAGCCGTGCTGACTAAGTCTACCCACTCATCCCGAGATTTAACCACTGCAGCGCGCTACTACAGCAAGTTCTTGCCCTACACTAAACTCCACTTTGTTTACGTCTACTTCTCCATGAGATCACGCGTTGAGCCCAGCTTCAGTCTGCAGAGCCATGAAATCAGAGCGCTGAAGAAAAACCTCCCGCTGCTGCACATTGCGGTATTCACTGTTTACCCAATATGTATTGATATTTAACGTGTTGCATGTCAGAATTGCACCAAACTAAACACTAGCACAGTGCTGAATCCTTGGGTTGTCAGCAACAAAGCTTCCATGTGCAAAGAAGATGAGTTCTCGAGATATATGAGTAGCAGGTGGACAGTAAGACAGATTCCTTGCTTTATAGTTGGATTAAGTATTCAAATATTGTTGTATTGTAAACAAAAATTTTGGGTTCTTTTTTGACATATTTACCTGTTAGCCATTAAATATCAAATGAATAGTTGTCCTCGTGTTACATGCACAAACTACCTACCAGCTTGTTTTCAGCTACAGTCATGAAGAAGTAAAGACTGTCTATTCCAGCATGCATGTTGTTGAAGGCAAGACTAAAACATAAGCACATAAACTGTTTCAAATCCATATCATTTTTACGAAAAACCTAAGTGCAGAAACAAGTTGTGCTTATATTGGAAACTGATTTATACTAGCTTTGTACAGTATTATGGTTTATCAAAAAAAAGGACCCAAACGCAAGACACTAAGGCAGGCAGGTAGAGAAACAAGAAGTGAGCGTCAATGATTTAAAGCTGGAGCCCATATATCAAAAGCAGGCAATAAAAGGGCAGGCGAGAAAAAGCAGAGCAAAGCTAAATAAACCAGTAAAAACGAGAGAGAGGCGAGGAACACGGGCAGCAACGAAGGTAAAACACAAGGAGAGAACAGGGAAAGGGAAATATACATGCTTAAATACTCAGGTGGGCAGGAACAAGACAAAGGCAGGAAGTAGATAGTAAAACATGACACATGAGGATATAATCTACAAAATAAAACAGAAAACCATGATGGGACAGAGCCGTCATACAGTCGCTGTTTTCCAGTCTTTATGCTAAGCTCTGCTAACCGTCTCCTGGCAGTAGCTTCATATCTAACTGGCAGAAATGATACTGTAGACCTGCGTTGACCTTCTCTATTATTCCTTTACCAGCTGAGCTACCATCCACCTTTAGAGGTTTGCCTGTTTCTGTGATAACTCTGATAAGATGCAGATCTCTCTCCGTCTCCATCTCCTCAGTTCTGGCGGATCACTGTCTTCAGAGGGACGGGGGGCACTCACCTCGGTGTCTGCTCATTCTTCACACAGACAGTAAATTCTCACATCATCAGCATAATGGATGTTTTCAGTCCCAACTGTCATGGCTTTTATATCCTTTGAGATTTCTCAGTTGAGAATTTGTGCTCATTCATCTGAATTATTTCTGTTTAATGTTTCACTAACGAAGAACATTGTTGATCGTGATGGCTCCCAGACTGTCTTCTCAAAACATGTCTCCTTCATCTTCCTCGAAGCGAAAGTGACTCTGCTGCAGCTCTCGATCTCATCATCTCTCAAATGAATCATCACGGATCATCTCTATCAATTAGCCACTAACCAAAGGAGCAGCAATACATCAGGAAGAACATGCAAAGCTTTTTAGCAGGACTGATTTTGTTTTCCATCACTGATTCATCTATTTTGTTAGATTTGGCATTTTGGCTTTAAGAATCGCTATCATCCCCACGTCTTTGTTTCAAGTTTGGAAAAAGGGTCAGGAGACCATAAGCTTAGGTAGCATCAAGATCACAAACTATACCAAAAGCTGGAAATAGGACAGCAAGAATGTAGATTTTTGCTCTGGCCACCCTTTTAAATTTCGCCCACCAGCAGCTTCTTGACTCTTACACCATTCATCCAAGTCTGACAACTGGACTGGTGGTGCTGTCTGTGTTGATTTGGACCAATCAGCTGATTTGCCGATTATCCCAAAATTACCTGTAGGCTTGCTAGCAATGGCCACGTGTAAGTGAGTTTACCTGAGTGTTTGTGTTCAGCTCAGAAGATGATTGATCTCTGATTTCATCAGGAACTCTGACTCTTTCTTTATCTCCCTCCAGTCTCTCTTTTTTGGCTTTAACCTCCATAGTCGTGGTGGATTCAATAACCTTGTTATTACCCACATTTTGTGTTAAAACAAATTCAACTTGGGCTGATGCATCTTGCCAGCATCAACAAACCAAGGCATATTTTGACATTGAACAAACTGGTCCCATATTATGCTAATTTCAATGCATATATTTTGGTTGTCTACTAGAATTAATGCTTTAATGTTAAAGAAAAGCATTATTTTTCTCATACTCACCAGCACCTTTATTCACACTTTACCTGGATGCACTGTTTTAGCATTTTAGGGAAAACCCAGTTGGCCCTGATTGGTCACCTCACACAGGCCTGATCAAGCCCCACCCACAGTGTGACTGTGCTGGCGACGTGGCTGTGACATCACAACATTATGGACGTTGTGACGGCTTATTTAGAGGCACAGTTCCTGAATACAGGCTGTGTGTATTTCTGTGTGGATCGGGTGCTTGATACTTTCACAGTATTTCTACACCACCTTGACCTGCTTTGTAAGACCAAAGCCATGGAAGTCTCACTTTCTCTCATATGTGGCCTTCAAGTGTCACTAACAACTTGATGCAGCTTCCTTGATTCTTGTATGTTATACTCTATTCGCTACACTATATTTAAGTTTGTTCTTATTTTCTATAATACACATAAGTTTGGACATTGGAACATGTTGCTCACGCAAAATCTTTTTTTGTTTCAAATTCAGTCAAATTCAATAGTCTTTGGGGAAAGTACACTTTGAAGGCAATTTAATACAAATTTAGACAAAATATTCGTCTTGACACCTCCACACACTGCAGTTGTTTGGCTTATCTAACCCTGCCTCTCTGTCTGATCTCTTTGCGTCTCAGGGACGCTGCGCCTAGTCTTTGACGATGAAGTTCAACCTGTTCAGAAGGCCACAGGCCGTGGAGGCCGCCGAGCCGACCGGCGCCGTGACCACCATGACCATGGGTCCCACCTCGGCTGTCGTCTCCACCTCAGCGCCAGAACCTCCTGGCTCCAACAACGGCACGGAGATCAACAAGAACGACATGTTTGAGGAGATCAAGAGCAAATTCTTGAATGAAATCGATAAGATCCCATGTGAGTGACGTCTCAGCGCACCTACATTTTCCGCGGAGAAATTTAAACAAGTTCTTTTTTACCTTACGAGACGCACAAACGTCAATCTCAATTCTCTGTTGTTTTCACAGTGCCTCCGTGGGCTCTGATTGCCATCGCTGTGGTGGCTGCGCTGCTCATCCTCACCTGCTGCTTCTGCATAATCAAAAAATGCTGCTGCAAGAAGAAGAAGAACAAGAAAGGGAAGAAGGGCAAGGATGGCTTCAACATGAAGAACATGCAGGGTGGCGAGGTATGGTGCCCAGTGTTGACTGCATGCTGAAGGATGTTTTGGGTGACGTTTTGCCTCTTCTTTCCTACAATAATTCATAAATTTCATTGCTATTTCTTACGTATATTGCTGAGTTTTTTCTACTCATTTAAAGATGTCTCTAGCTAACCAAATTTGATCTTTCACCAGCAGCTTTTGTAGCCCAGGCTGTAGAGGACACAAGGAGAGCTCTCTTCCCCTCCATTTATTCGATGTCGTTGTGGTGGTCGTTTAACTGTGTGACGTATTCCTTTGTGGCCCGTGGTGAAAAATGGCACACTTTTGTTTAACGGGTGGCAAAGAAAAATGAGCACTCACGAAGTGGAAAGTTTCTCACAAAAAGAGCACATTTCACAATCAAAGCTTAATGGATGAGATATTGGGAGATTTGGGAGGCGAGGCGCAGTAAATCAGAGGTTAAATGTCAGAGGAGCCGGCGAGCCAATCAGCTAACATCACCATAGATTACTTTGAGCTCCGGTGACGGTTAATTAAAGCAATCAATTACTTGTGTCCATTTATTGTCTCCAGCCGAAAACGAGCGTGTCATTTCTCATCATAATTGTGGTGGTGGTGGTGGTGGTGGTGGTGTTGACTGCCTCTCTTTTTGTAGTGTGTTTGGTGTCTTGTGAGTTGAATCTCTCCCTCTCTCTGCTCTCCTCCTTTTTTTCCCCCCCATGCTTTGTGTCTGTCTTGTGTGTGCCCCGTGTTTCTTGACTGTGGTGGACTCCCGCTCTACGGTAGGTGGATAGCTCACGTTGAGACGGAGGGGGGTTTCATGGAATGAAAGTCCTAGCTTCCTTTTTGCTTTTTTTCCTTTCCTTTTTTTTTTTTTTTTAGCTCCCCCAGACTTTTTATTTTTCGATTTCTTTTTTTTGGTTATGACAGCTTGAGAATGTAACAATGGAAAGCTATGATGTGCTCCATAAACCCCTCAGAGAGGAGAGTCTAACCATCTATAACACATTGTTCCTGGGACAATGTAACTGTAACTCACACCAATATGGAACGTATTGGGAATAAGAGATGATATGCAAGACACTTTTTGTTTTGTTTTAACTCTATTAATCTGTGCATGTGATAAAGGGCATGGTTGGTTGTTTGGGAGACATGAAGAAAAAGTGCATGATGAGCCAAATACGAAAATCTTTCCTCACTCACTGAAGGAGGTAGGATGTGGAGACACTGGATGGCCTGAAAAAACATTTCAAAGTCAAGGTCACCCTCAGCAATGAGGATTCAATTTAACCACAATAATACCGCTGCAGCAAAAAGACTCTACATTATTCAAATAGCTGGCTGTGCCCTTTAATCCTGAACCATTTATTGTAATAATGCTAAGCTGAAGAGAGAGGCAATTCTTTTTGGTGCCACATAAAATTTAGAGGTGAAAACACGGCGTGTAGGTGACCAAACTTTACGATTTTATCTTGAAAATACGAAAGTTGCGATCGTAGGGTTTAATGAAGGAACAGATTAAAAGCAGCAGGTTATTTGAAAGCCATCTCCTCGCACTTAATATGTGCCTAATTTGCCTTTTATGATTTTTAATATGCACTGGCATCTGCTGTTGTGAGCTAGTTCCTTGGGGTTTTTTATATAAACATTTGCCTCCTTGTTTTTATTCGGTGAAACCAAAGCCACTTTCACAAACAAGAGAAGTATGCTTATATCTGACTTCACTGGAAAGCTGTTGCATTTATTTACCCCTCTTAGTGGAACTAGCATGCAAAGCCTCCACTGACTCTGGCTGTACTGCACAAGCATGTCGAAAGGAAATGCCCAATGATGGGAAAAACACTGGTAGAACAGGACGTGCTGAGAGTATGAACATGTATTTGTGTGTTACCAGTTGTAAAATGATAAACCCTCTGGTTGTTATCATTAGGTGCTGTGCAGGTAAGCAGTAACCAAAATCATGTATCTCCCACGTTAAAAAAACAAAACTCCTGGAGCTCCAGTGTCTGTGGCATGCTGGCTGTCGTGGGGAGCCCTGTGGTCTGATCCCCCGACGCGCTGATCTTTTAACACCGCGCTTTGTCTTGTTGCACCACAGAAACAACAGGACGACGAGGACGATGACGAGGGAGAGACCGGACTGACGGAGGAGGAGAAGGAGGAAGAGGAGAAAGAGCAAGAGAAACTGGGGAAGCTGCAATACTCTATAGATTATGACTTTGAGAACACAAAGGTCTGTGGATGACACTTGTAAACACAATGCACATATCGTCAAGCTTTAAAAGAAGCATAGTGAGCAATTTCACACGTGTGAGAGCTGTTTTTATGAAGCACTTTTAGTTTATATCCACTCTATGTTGACATTTTCCAGTACTTGAAGTAATAGTGTCAGTGATGACATTGGTGGTATTCATTTATCAATATTAATTTGTATCCAAACAATTAAACACAAATACCACCCCTGCCAATCCCTTTAACCCGGGCCGGCACATGATAATCAATCACAGATATGTACAGCGGCTTAGCAAGATACATGAACTGCTCTGTGCAGGAGACATTAGAAACTACTTGAGCACGCAGCACTATAGTCTACTGTAAGTCACTGTCTTATTACGTAAATGTACTATCAGGGAAATAAGATGCAGTAATCTTTGACATAGCTTTTCTCTCTAAACAGTCAATGCAGTCTGTTTCTACAGTACACGCTGACGTCTGTTATCTGGTCTACAGCTCCTTTAAAGGTGCAATATGTAACAATAAGCCACCTGTCTGAACAAACAGGGAGCAGCATATCACCAGAGTAACTGATAGCTGATGTTAGTTAGTTAGCTCAATTAGCTGTGCAGCTAGGGGTGTGGAGTGGGAACTCAGGGACCAAATCGCTGGTTGTTTGCACTGCTAGTACAGGAGCCTTGAACCAAATCGGGCCAGCGCTAGCTGGTTAGCATGCTAACTTCAGTTGATATCTTTCCAACACAGCACACAGTCAACTGATATTTCTTCACATTGCAACTTTAAGTTTCTTTGATTTGAGTCAATAACCGTAACCTTACTGATGAGCAACAAAGGTTTTCCTACTCGTGGTAGAGGCTGTTGCTTAGTCTTAGTTTATAGTGTGCTCTATATATAATATTGCTGTCAGTTCTAAGCTAGCTTTTCTTGGTGCAAGCTATTTTTCAGAACATCTTTAAGAAAAATAATTCAAAAAAGTAACATAGGCAAAATCTGGTGGTGGGCTATGTCCCCAGTGGAAATGATACCTATGAACATAAGCTAACTGCTAGCTGGTAGCCTGCATTGCTAAAAGGTACGCCTATTGTCATATTGTTACAGTGATATGTTTCATCATCTCTTACATTGCCATCCTCCTCACTGATGACGACAAGCTCTTGGCCAAGAGGCAATACATTTCATATTTTAGTACATATTGATAGAAAACCTTTTCTTATGACCCATGCCAGATGTTTCCCCCTGTCTGACTACGCTTACTGGCTGAAGCTTCATATTAAATGCACAGATATTAGAGTAAAACTGACCTTCTTGTCTAACTGTGAATATTTTTCGAAATGCTCGGCTACTCCTTTAAGGTCTGATGCTTGCAAACGTATCCATTTATTTTTATGAAACCAGACAGGCTGAAAAAACTGGCTTCACAATAATTCTGGCTAAAAGAAAAGGGAATTTGTCAAAGATTAGGTGACTTGTCATCATTACTGTAACGCCCTCAGGAGCATATGGACACGGCGGTTGTATATGACATGACTTAATGAGGCTTTAAGAGGTGAATCAATGAGAATATGCCTTAAATTAAGTCAACATAAAACAGAGCAGAGACTGGCATACATATTAGATATATTCAAATCTTGTGGTACGGAGGAAAACTGCAGATTTCAGAAGTGATCACACTGCGATAATTGTGTGACATTGAAGAACAACCCTCTGACATTCAATACTTCTCCAGTCCGATGAGAAGTTCGTGGTGATTGATTGCGCGGCTTCAGATGTCAGATGATGTTACATCACCAGGCTGTCGCTGCAGCTGTGACCCAAATGAAAAATCTTATAATAAACGCTGGATTTTTTTTTTTGCCTGATAAAAATGTTGACTATCCCTTCACGCCCTGCCTCCCCTCCCCGGCACACAGCTCACCGTTGGCATCCTTCAAGCCGCGGACCTCATGTCGATGGACTCAGGCGGCACCTCCGATCCTTACGTTAAAGTCCTGCTCCTACCTGACAAGAAGAAGAAGTACGACACCAAAGTCCACAAGAAGACGCTGAACCCTGTCTTCAACGAGACGTTTGTATTCAAGGTGAGTTGTATCAGAAATGTCGACTGATGGTTAATTTGCATCTTGCTCCTCCGGCCTGCACGGCTGGGTGGATGCAGATGTAAACACTCAGAGGTCAGACATTAACAGACGATCGTGAGCAAGTTTGTGTTTTCATTTCAAAATGAGCAGCACAAAATAAGCATCCTTAACCAGCTGCCAGTGTGTCCCTTCCAGTGTGTTAGTGTAATAGCACTGAGTGTGTCCTGACAGGTTTCTCAGGATGTGTGTACTCACTGGTCTGTGCAGCCTGCAGTACATGCTGCTCTTTCCTCCGCCGGCTAATAAAGCCCACAGAGACTTAACAAGCAGCTCTGGGTCACGCTGGAAGCTCTGCCTGTCTGCACAATTGCAGCAAATGGAATTTCTTACAGAAGTTTTTTCTCTCACTTTATAGCAAAGGTTTATTTTGAATTTACTGTTTTAAATGTGAAGGATTTTGTTATTCATTTCTCATGCGTCTACAATGGATGTTAGTGTGTGGAATTGCTCCTCCTCTTCATTTAGGAGCATTTTAGCCAGCAGCTAATCTTTTTTTCTGCTACCTGTTGTACAAGTATAATGGTATTAAATACTTATGATATTGTATTTAAGTTATTTTTATTTTTTTCCTTAAACACAGGTTGTATTTACTCAGAGAACTTTCCACAGTTTCTCAGATTTTCAGTAGCAGCTTGAAAGCTGGACAAGCCACAGGAAACCCATGTGAATTTTTTCCTACTGGACATCAAATCTAATATTAAGAATGAACATGCCTCCTCATATAATTTGAGGATTAAATTCACTTTTATAGTACAAATCACGAAAACACAAGTCACCACGGTATAAAAGCAATTCTGCGCTGTGTCTGTCGATCAGGTGCCCTACGAGGAGCTCGGCGGAAAGACTCTGGTGATGTCCGTTTTCGACTACGACCGATTCTCCAAACATGACGTCATCGGCGAGGTGAAGATTCCCATGAACTCCATCGACCTCGGACGGCCGATCGAGGAGTGGAAGGATCTGGAGAGCGCCGATCAAGAGGAGGTGCTGTTCAGATTCAGACTTTTGAAGTCATGCTTTTAAAAGACGACAGTTCAAAGATGATATATAGTTGTGAAAAGAGATGTTTTGTCAGATTCTTAAACAATCACTTTTTCTGTTGTGGGCTGATGAACATGTGTGCTTGTCATCTCTTCCTCTTCTCTCTGTCTCTGACTGCTCAGCCTGAGAAACTGGGAGACATCTGCATCTCCCTCCGTTACGTCCCCACAGCCGGGAAACTCACCGTCTGCATCCTGGAGGCAAAGAACCTGAAGAAGATGGACGCCTGTGGATTATCCGGTAGAGAAAGTTTAAGTTACCGTTGATATCGGTGCTGTTGGGAATAATTAAAGCTTCAAAAAACATGATACAACAATAAATATTACAACATTTTGGAAGATTGCTGAGCTGATGTGATGTTCTGAAGGCCTGGAACATCATATATGGAGAAAAGACAGCTCTGCATGCTTAAATTCACTGCACGTATTTAATGATAAACACAATCTCAGGGTCCCTAGAGCAATCCCAGAACTCATAATGACCTCGAACAGAACAAATACACTTGGGAAGTGCAGCTCACAATTGTATTTCGGCAGCATCAGATTCCACAGGCACAGCATCTCTCACACAAGCTGAAAAATCAATACCGTGAGCGTTCACAAGCATCAGCACCACGAGTAACAGAGGGGATGTAAATATTGCAGGAACCACAGGAAGGCCAACAATTACGTTGCGTTAACTTGCCTCGATGGTCTCTGTTGCTGCTCTCATTGATTGATGCCCTTTTGCAGATCCGTATGTGAAGATCCAGCTGCTGCAGGGAGGTAAGCGCCTGAAGAAGAAGAAGACGACGGTGAAGAAGAACACCCTGAACCCTTACTACAACGAGTCCTTCAGCTTTGAAATCCCTCTGGAACAAATGCAGGTACAGTACGAGACAAGCCTATTTCAACAAAGCTGTGAGCGAAGCAAAGTGTTGTTTCCAGCCTTTTTCAAAAAAAGCTTTTAAAACTTGTTGTTGTGATGACTTCACCCGTTCATGCACGGTGTCAGTCACCAGGTGACGGATCCCTAGAAGCCTTTTTCCACATTCTCCATTTGATTATTATCTTTGTATCCTTTAGTAATCTGGATTTTTTTTTGGTATCATAAATTCAAAATGTCGTAGTACCTCTGGAGTGACTGTTAAAATCCTCTTATTCTCAGAAAACCAGACAGGTCTTTAAAAAAGATATCAAAATATACTTTTCCACTAAATAAGATGTTGGAAAAAGTCTACATTTTAAAAAAATACATCTGTTCCCTCCAGTGGACGTTGTGCACCACAGGATATGTTCGGCCTATTTAGATTCTGCCTTTGTTGAATGTTTTACATAAGATTCTTTTGCAATTTACACTTGAATAAAAAGAAAATAAACAGTATTTCTCCTTTTTACTTGAAAAGTAAATGTTTTACCTGAGGATTAAATGATTTAACAGTTAAACATTTGCGCAACTCCTTCAGAATAATATATTAAAGTTATTGGCATTATTTTTTATTCATAAGAGTAAAAACAAACAACGAAAAAAGAAACCATTACTCTGTGATTTAAGAATTCATGCCTGAAAGGGAACAGAAACAGAAAAACAACACAGAGAGATGATGAATTCTCTCTCATTCCCTTCGCAGAAAATCTTGGTGGCGGTCACGGTGTTTGATTACGACAAGATCGGTAAGAACGACGCCATCGGAAAGATCTTCGTGGGCAGTAAAGCGACCGGCCTCGGTCTGAAGCACTGGTCCGACATGCTGGCCAACCCGCGTCGCCCCATCGCCCAGTGGCATCCATTGCAGCCAGAGGAGGACATCGACGGCCAGCTGGCATCCTTGAATGCAAAGAAGTAACATGCTCCACCAACCAGCTAATGCACTAACTCAGAAATCCCCCCCCCCACCCCCCTACTTTGCATGAAACCCATGACTTAACACGTGACGACTCGTCATGAAACCTGCTCAGCAAAAAAGAGACATCTTAGAATATCTGCTCATTCATGGTTAAGTCGCGAGAGGAAAAACAAAACAAAAAAAAAACTCTTTTTAAGCATCACATTTCACACATGTTAGTGTATGCTGAGAAGAGTGGCGTTGAGTTATCTGGTGACTGGTTTCGTGAATGATCGACTTTTGGTCTTTCTTTGATTTGAAGAAAACTTAGACAAACTGATTCTTAGGGTGCTGACACTGAACGGAAAGTGTTGAAGTGAAGACAATGCTGGAAATAAAGCTTTAGTTTAGTTTATAGAGCATGCTTTACTTACCTCCCCACTGCCCCTGCATACACCACGCCCAGTCTTGTATCTTGCTAATACGTGTGCTATAACTTGCAATAGAAAGTACTGTAGTATTGGGTTATTTCCTTGCATAGAGTCTGTTTAAGTCTATAACATGCAAAAAAGATTTAATTGAGGATGAATGAGGTCACACTGAACGCAGCGATCCATGTCGCAGTATATTTTCAAGAGAAATAAACGATTGTCTTCATTCTAGCAGCTCGCATTTGAGAGAGGAGACACACACACACACACACACACACACACACACAGTTACACTACAGTGTTATACATCACGACAGGGTTCGACACAGTCGTCTGGTCTCAGTTGCTTGTTTTGTGTCTGCGTACGTACATCTCTGTCTTCTTCAAATGGATCTCATGTAGGGCAGGAATACAAGGGTGCCTTTTCCTGATACGACACTTTGAGAAAATCAGTAAGCTTCATTGTTTCATTTTATTTCAGAGGGGGGGAAACTTTTTACAGAGTGAATCTCGTTCAAAAGCAGTCAGGGACACTGTGAATGTGCCATCTGGAGTCTCGTCTCGAGCTGTGTCGACCACTTGGATGTAAAAAAAAACCTTACTTACCTGTGGACAAAGTGAGGATACTCGAAAGGCTAACCAATGATGTTCAAAACCAATTGTGACTATGCTTCTTTAAAAAAAATGCTTCCTGAAAACAGTGCCATCCAGCACGCTTTTTTTGTTTTGATATCCATTAAACAGGTTAAATGTCTTTAGTACAACTTCAACAGCTTCTGGTGAGACGGCGCGAGGATTTCTGTCGAAGGCGAGATGTTTTTATAGAGAACTGAATTTGAAATGTAAAGATGTGGCTGCACTTTTTAAGAGAACGTGAACTCGAGTACAAAATGTAGGTTTTTGTGCTACGTCAAACGATGTAAACACATCTTGGATTCCATTTGCTTGAACCAAATAGAGCTGCAGAGCCGAGCATGTGTCATTGCCTCACAGTACTTCACGTTGTTTGGATCGCTCGCTCGTCAGCCACAAGCTTCGTAAAAAAAAACAAACCCGGAGTGCCGCAACATGGTGGTGTTACAGCTTCATCGCAGACACACTGCTTTTACTGTGATGTGCAGAGGGATGGAGGCAAACAAACGTCGAAAGGATCTGAATCTTATAAACAACTCGACATCTAAATGTGAAGTTTAATCACTGCTGAATATTTAATGTAGACATTTTAAAACCACTGAATTTAACCTGTAGCACCAGATCAGTTTAAGGTTTGGGAAATCCAGTGACACCAAAACCAAGAACTAACTCGCTGGGTATAACATTTTATACAGATGTAGTTTACATGACGTCACACTAATAATCATTTTGAATTATATAGCAAGTATTGAAACCAGCGTTCACAACAAACACAAAAACACAATAATAAAATACAAACTTTAAAAAAAAAAGTACAAAAAAATAGCAATGTATACATTCAAATAGAGCAGTGCAATGTCTAGAATAAAGTGCAGTGCAATTAATAAAGAAAAACATAAATCTAACCATATAAAAGACGTGCGGCCTTGCTGATGCTACTCCAGGATGAGCTACTGAAGATGAAAACTACAAAATTATATGTTTCCCTTCATGTTAGAGTGTCTTCGGTTACAAGCTTTATGTTTCTGAATGCTAATAATAATGAATGGCATTGATTTCCAAATAGAGTTATTTGCACCCTGGGGTGTCGTTCTGCAGTTGCCATGGGCACATGGAAAGTCTGTGGAGTAGTGATACTAAGTTAAAGTAGAGAAATTATTATCTGATGGAAAAATACTAAATCCCCATATTTAGCCACATCTGTAGGAGTAAAAAAAACAATCACACAATTACGATTACAAATGTGCGCTGCTGATCTTTTGTATATTTATTGTCTCAAAATACAACATGTAGAAAAAACTATAGCATCAGAAAATGAATGAAGCCTTGAGCTTGAGAAAATACTATATTGTTCACATGTTCACAGTTGCTCCTTCGAAAATAAAAAAATATCTGACTGTGGATATAAACGAGATTTAAATAGCGATAGATAATACAACAAGAGTTAGTGAGAATAAAATATATGAAAAACAAAAATATAGAAATAATAGTACAAATATGTACAAAAACTATAATATCTGACAATTTTGTTTATATTTACACACCTATATAAATATATACACACTCCAAAGAGTAATTGTACTGATGAAAATGTCATTAAACCCACTGAAACTAGAGAGGCACTCAGCAGAATGCATACCTCCGCCAAGACCAGTCTCCTTTAATTCAATCAAGCCTAATCCAATAGAAAATAAAACATATTCAAATTCACGAGATCTGATGTTTTATTTCACTCCACATTAAATTGTACTGACTTATAGACACCAGGCAGCCAAATGAAATTAATGAAAATGTCAAAAACGTTGCAAAGTTAAAGAAAATGAGAAATACATTTCTGGATCTGTCACTTTATCTGGATCCACACCAAAAGTTAATAGGGTCCATTCTAAGCTGAGACCAGTTCTCCATGTGAGTTTCATGGAAATCCCTTTGATAGTTGTTATGTAATCCTGGTGACAAACCAACCAACTAACCAGCTAGTGAACATGAGAAAACATGAGCCCAGAATCATTTCATCATGTGACACTGTAACAGTATCTAGTCTAATATAACTAACAGAGTAAAATACCATCCAGTTTAAATGATATTTGGTGTCAGTGAGGGGGAAATAACCTTTTAAAACAACTCGAAATGACCTTCTGTTAACGTCCAAGGAGGGACTTCACAGTAAACTCTTTCAATCCTGTCATGTCAGTGGTATTTAAATTTCCACATTAAGACTTCAGCAGTGTTTACACTTCAGAAACGGCCGTTCAGTTGAGAGTAAAAATTCACGTCACCACGGCCTTTCTTTGCCTCAGTAGGAGGTCGTATTGTCACCAGAAGTAAGGGATAATTCTGCAGGAGGGTGAAGTGCAGCACACTGATCGGTCCATCCACAATACTACTTCTTCCTATTGTCAACATTACGCACTGCGCAGATCTGTTAATAGGCTACAGCATGTATTTACAAGATGATGTAAATAGTAGCATGTTTTAAAGAGGAACCATAATTATATTGTGTATGTGTGTTTGTGTTCTGTGTCATATTTTGATAATAAAAACGGAGTAAAAAAAAAAGAGTATGCACTGACTGCAAAGTGTATGTATTTTTGCTGAATGGGACCGAATGTATGTCTGAATAACTCATGTTAGGGTTCACAGGCTCCTTTAACGCCACACTCCTTTAAAGCAGGGTTTGCTTTGTGTATCATATGTATAAAACAGAAAGAAAGAAAAAAAAAATATCCCACTCAGTTTGCCATAATGCTGCATGACTGTGTGGTTCTCTGTCGCCGTCTGTACGTGTCCTCTGTGCCGAACTGCAGTCAACTCGGGCTACAAGTCATTTATTGTTCATTTCTGCTTGCACTTGTCTCACAGTGTGTGTTTTGTCGCCGACCAGTAAACTGTATATATTTAAAAAAAAAAAAAAAGGAGAATATTTGCCGGCTCCTTGATTTTGTATCTCAGTATACCGTAAGTGTTTCCTTCGTTCACTCCTGCCAGATCGAGTCATGGTTTGTTAAATGTAGATAAAGTGGACGACGTAATCGACTTGTAGCCCTGTTTTTTTTTCCTTTCTTACCTCATTAAGTAAACTGTACCTTCTCATCTTATTGCTGTTCATATAAACCTGCTCTTATATGACTGATAATACTTTTTAACAAGTGAAATGAGTGTCAGACGTCAGTAATTTACATATGAAATAAACCGACCTTTCTTTTTTTATGTCACAACATTTTTTTTTTTCTTAAAGATGATTTCTTTACTCGATTAGTTCTGGGAAATATTACCGCTGCATGTTATTGATGCAGTCCTCTTATGTAGCTCCAGTCAGATAACGAAGCAATCAATAACCTTTTCATAATAAATGTCACTTCATGAATGAACAGTTTGACTAATGGATCGCAATATGATGAGCGGGAGTTGTGTCACTTTGTGCATGCTGTGAGATATCGATGCTTTGTCTGCCATGACATTTTCTGGCGTGAGGATCTGTTTCCCCTCGTCTGTGAGTCATTGTCATTTTTAAAAAAAACCTTTATTTAGACTGCATGAAGATGAACAATCCTCATCTTCATGACAGTCCATCTTTAGAGTGTAATGTCGATATATCTCTATGTTCAAGGGGATAAGAGGAGTACTACAGAGGAAGATTAGGGCCACGGTATAAAAACAAAATTGAGTTCTGACTCTTTTCTTAGAATTGTGACTTTTTTTCTCCAAATTCTGACTTTCGAATTCTGATTTTTGCGATAAAAATTATGAAAAAAGTCAGAATTCTGAGAGAAATTCGATGAATTTTGAGTTACAGCGCAGAATTTAGTGAAAAAAATCCAAATTCTGTGAAAAAAACGTCAAAATTCTCGGAAATACAGTAAGAAGTTTGAGTTAAAAGTCACAAGACTGAAAAAAAATTAGATTGTGACTTTTTTTGTATTACAGTGGCCCTAATCCTCTTCTTTAGAATGCACAGCAGACACATTTTCCATTAATAATATTGAGTCTGTTTTGAAGATTCAATCCCACAACGTGGTGTCACGTTTGAGTTCAGATGTTATTGTGAAGGAGCACCACATCACATCCTCAATGTGTGTCAGGTCGTCCTCTCCTGTGGACGGTCGACTCATCTACGTGTATGAGCTGACGTTCTGTCGGCCACTTTGTGTATTTTGCAATAGGACCAACAGAGCCTGTATTTGTTTCTTGTCGTTCTGTTAATGGACTGTCATTTTGCTGCAATGCAGGCAACAAAATCCCCCGTCTTCCTGGGTCACACAAGCTATCTTGAGCACAGAGCAGACCCAAACAGTGCAGAACAGCATTCGCATTGCAATACTGCCAACCTGCTGCTTCTAATAACGGTTCCTCTTTATTCCTCCAAACGTGAACATAGCCATGATACAGAGCATCCAAAGACTTGACCGTCATCCATCACGCATTCACTCTCCGAGCGACACAGACAAGGGAAATGCTTGAACGTCTTTCTTGACTCTTCTTGTTTTCTGTCTTGTTGTAGAGGTGTGTCAGTACAGTAGTTGTGCCTTTTTGTGAACTGCATGATTTATTTCCACACGGAATCCATGTTTTCCAGCAAAAAAAGAGAAAAAGAACAAAAAAGACCGACAAAGTTGTACTCATATAACACTCTATGTAGATTTACTCAAGGGAACCAAAATATGGGATGTGGTCAGGACATATCTGTGTGTTGTCAAAATGTAACCATAGGAAATAAAGGCATTTTAAGTAGCCTCGTCCTGTGTGGTGTGTGAAGGGAATCCGAGGGTGCGTTTCCACTTCTGGTCAGAGGGTGGCATCATACACAGCATGAGGAAAATGAGAAGCAGTGTTGGGAAAAGACATGTTGGAGCCGCTGCTGTGACGCAATGTGAATGTGGTGACAAATGGTGGATGACAAACCTGCAGAGCGATGAACCATGATGAAGCTTGTGTTCATTGTATTTGAAATTTAAACAATTTTTAAGGGATTCTTCTTCAGATTATTCATATTTACAAAGCAAAGAAAATGAAATGTCAGTCCAGCAGGGATCCAGTGACTGTAAGATTATACACAGGACTCATTAAATGTCTTTATTGTGCAACAGAAGGTAAATTATTGCCAGTATTGTGTGTAAACATAACAGTTCAGTTTTGATTATCATGAAATTCCTTTAGAAAGAGCTGTACTTTCGATTCAGTTTTGTCCAGTTTTTGAAGGACTTCTGAATCATGTTGATTTTAAATAAATTGGGGTTCATTTTTAACCATCCGTTGATAAAGATCTTTATATTATCTACTCCAGAACAGCTACTTAAAGGGTAACTCCACCAATCTTTCAAATTGAAGCATGTTTACAGGTCTTTGGGGTACAATTGTATAAGTGAAAAAGTACAATAAAGCCTTTTGAGGCTCCGGAGGAAGCTGCATATATAAATATAAAGTGAAATTGCCTCCAGTGATGTCACTCCCTGGCTGAATTGCATGGTGGGTAATGTAGTCAGGGAATTAAAGGTGATATGTCTGGTTCTGCTGCATCGATGTTGATCTTTTGTTTTGAGTCAACAGTGTAAAAGGAGTGCAGTGGACTGCTTTCAAAACCTGGAGCCTACAGTACCCACAATGCACTCAGCCATGAGTGACGTCACTGGAGGAAATTTATCAGATTACGCACAGCTTCCTCTGGAGCCACAAAAGGCTTTATACTACTTTGTTCACATGTGCAGCATTTTCCCAAGACCTGTAAACACCCTAATGTCGTGGTCTTGCGTTTCAGTTTTGAGATTTCCTGTTTAATGCTGAAATCCTCTCCTTGTGTGTTATGTTTTGTTTTTGTTTCCATTTCCTGTCTTTGTTTTTTTTTCCCACCCCTTTTCTGTGTACACCTGCCTTCAATAAGTCAATCAATCCTGCATATTTAATCCTGTATTTTTCATGTACGTGCGTTGTCAGTTTGTCTGTTTTTGTCCTTTGTTTGCTGTGTTCCACATCCATTCCCTGGTCCTGTATTGTCCTTGTGTCTTGTCTTTGTTGCAGCTGTTATTCCTTGTGTGCCCTCAGTTTGCACAGTTTTTTTTTACCTGCCTTTTGCTTTTATGGACCACAGCTTTCATTAAAGTGAGCTGCCTCTGTGTGTCCTCAGTTTGGTGAAACCACAACACTTTAATGTATAAAACTGGCAGAGTAACCCTTTAATCAACCTTAAGATGAGATTTTGTTCATCATTACTTATTTAAAAAGAGAGAATCTGAAGCCTCTCCACTCACCATGACACGACCGGCTCATATTTTACATGCAGGTCTGGTTTCGCTTTAGTGCTGACAGTTGTGATTCACCGAACGAGTGCCTTTTATGCATTTGATTGTTTTTATATCGCAGGCTAAGAGGAAAAAGCCTCTTATTTGTGACATCATACTTCAAGGTAAAGCTCTTGAATCAGAGATCGAGCTCCCACGTTCCTGAGAATTGCAGCTCATCCATCATCCGCCGTCCCTGATAGCTCAGAGTTTCAAGGTCCGCATACGGAGCGAACAAATATGGCTGTTTCCATGGTAATACCTTCAGTGGAAATACCTGCAATATTTTGTCCATTTATGTACGTATGCAGGGGTATTCTTGATATACTGCAAAGTCTTTAAAAAAAAGATCTAATCCTGGACAGCCCGTTCACACAGCGAAGAAAAACACACGTAATGATCGTGTTGGCATTTGGCTTTATGTAGAAATATTTAAATGAACATACAGTATGAACTTTAACTTAATGTGCTGTCTGTCTGGGAATGTTTTAATACTGTAGATCCAGTACAGTACAAGGAGGCTTTCACAGCTGATGTCATTCATCCCTGTGTTTTCATCCCTGAAAATGTTACAGACGACAGGGCAAAAAAAATGTCAAGTTTCCCAAATGAACTGGAAAACTATGTACATACATTCTTTCTGAGGATATCGTGAATGTAGCGAGAACGCAGGTACAGACTTCAGGTGTCCGTCTCTCTTCTCTTCTTGTCCATCCTGTCTCACTTGGACAGTTTGGTGATGACCCGGATCAAAGCTCCGTTCTCGTCCTTCAGTCTCTGGTTCTCCATCTTAAGCTCTGCTTTAACCTGTAGAAAGAGCACGAGACAACTAAAGTCGGCACAGATATTCCTGGGTGGAACGTGTCTTTTTATTATGGTCAATAGATGAAATCAAATCATTAAAGCCGCTAAAAGTAACTTTAATTCTGTGTTGATTCTGGCGCCCCCTGTGGACAAAAGCGATAAGAGCACCGACGGCTGCTGTCATATTGCAATCTGGCTAGTGCTTGCAACAGACAATATTCCTAATACTATTTATTAAATTCTTATTTAAACACATTTGTTTGCAGGATTATGAAAGTGAGGTTCTAGTAAGTATTAAAAGCAGAGAGGGAACTCCTCCCTGTCAGTGTTCTACTATCATATATGATGTTTTTGATCACTTTTACTAATTTATCAGTATGTATGTATGTAGCATTTGACCGCTTTAATTGTTTAAGATTGAGCTCATTTTAACTACTGTATATACTGTTAGGTAGTTTAATCGACCGACATGCATCATGTTCTTTAAGCCATTTATTTGTGGCGTCGCTGTCCTTTAGGAATAAAACACAGTATCTCTGAAAATTCTCCTCCTCAGGGCGCCACAACAG
Source organism: Diplodus sargus (assembly GCA_903131615.1). Classification (NCBI taxonomy): domain Eukaryota; kingdom Metazoa; phylum Chordata; class Actinopteri; order Spariformes; family Sparidae; genus Diplodus; species Diplodus sargus. Next base: position 3,964,522 of record CAEMYA010000009.1, read on the forward strand.
CTCCTCTGTCATGCTTCATCCTCACTCTTACTGTCCAAGAAAGCAATGAAGAAAGGCCAAAAAAGTACTTAAAAAAGGAAATAGATATACCTCTCAAGAGCTCAGTTTTAAACTTGGTGATAAAGCAGTTTCCAGCTAATCCAAGGGAGGTATTCAAATAGTTTATTCAGTTCTTTTTTTCTAATTTATAAAGGAACACTTTATGCTTCACCAAATCAGGAGATACATATTATTCCTTTGCCAGAAGGGTTATCAAGAATTGCAAGACAAATGTAGTGAATAAAAAGCACATCATTTGCCTCTAAAATGCAACGCAGTAGAATTATAAAGTAGAGATTTCCTCTTAATGTGTGGAATAGAAGAAATCAAGAATATGAAGGATAAGACTCACAATCTTGCTTTCCAAATGTTCCACATACATGAAAGTTAAGACAGAGCTAACAAGGGGATTCATCTGTCCTTCTGTTTCTTTTTTTCCAAGGACTGTGAACTTACTTACTCCTCATCACTTACTGCACATCAGAATCATGTTATGAAGGCTCTCGTAATGTCTAGTTTCAACAAGAGGAATGATCACAACTTTTAAATCTTGCAGTTTGAAAAAAATTTTAAAAATGTGGACCATAGTTTTCATTTTATTTATGATTTCTAGATCTTGTAAATACAGAAAAACACCACAAAAATATGTACTGGACAAATTACAGATATATTTGCTCTTCAAAAATGTATATTTTGCGTTTCCTTTTGGCATTTTGAGGTTCTACATTTCGCCTGCTTGTATTGCCTGCTGCTGCTACATCAGAAAAGAAAATTAGCTGCACACACAAAATGAGCATTCTGATCTGAATAAATCTGGGCAATTTATTACAATAAATCAAATACATACAAGCTTACATAACCTCGACTCTTGCATTCAGTGACACAAATAAAATCGGTCCAGACTCGTTTGAATGCACGTAACAAAGCTTCTCTGTCACGAGTATCTATTTTCAGACCTCTCCCCCCCGTGTTTGTTTGGACCCTCTCATTCATAGAAACAACAGGTTTTTGTTGGGATCCTCTTGGGCATAACACTGCAGACGTTTGTGAGCGTTACCCCGTCGATGAATACTGATGGCTCGCTCGCCACGGTGTCAAAGTGCTCACACATTCCACAGCCGGCAGAGCATAATGGTGACAAATGATGTCAGCTCGAACCTCCGCAGACGGAGAAGAAGCTAACACCGCAGCTCCAAGTGCCACAGACACCTAACACTGTTTGGACGTGATGGTTTATTGTGTTCCTGAAGTCAAACAGGCAGCTTCACCCCGAGTAAGGGTCATCCTGCTGTATTGTTAGCTATTTATATTGTTAAAGGGGAGAAAAAAGGCTAGTATTTCTGAATTACCTTCAACTGTTCTTCCATATCTGATATCCTCTTTTTTAGACTCCAACTTTCCTATGAAGAATAACATTTAATAAAAAATAATCAAGATAAACCAAAAACACTTTGAATAAAAAAAAAACATTTTCATGAGTATAAAAATGATGTTCTTACCTTTTTTTCTGTCTCGAGCATGTTGGAGCCACAGTCTCCTGGTTTCCCCTTCTGCAACAATAAAGGGTTATTACAAAAAAAGCCTTGAAAAGTGTATAATTTTTATGTGTCTGTGGTGGAAATATCCAATATACCCACAGATGCAGGCAGAAACTTTAATGCGGCTCACTGTTGTTATTCCAGAATTCAGACCTGGAAACTGACAGTAATCACGTTGCAGCTTCCTCATCAGCTTCAAATCTTTCATGTCACTTTTCTGTCACATAACTGTATTACCTGCTATCATAACAAGAATATATGGGAGGCAGTTCTGTCTGCGCTCAAGAAAAATCTGATTAATTTCAATTATGGCCTATGGGGAAACGTCTGTGTACTTTCTGAGTCGCCTACCCAGGAAACAAATTCCTTCATTTTCCTTCACACTTATGAATCAGGACTGGACTTATTGACCACATGACCTACCTGTGCTCTCTGCAGTTGGTCCTGAATCATTGCGAGTTCCTGTTTACTTGTTTCCAGCCTGGACTTGAGCCTGTGATTGGTGGCCAGCGCCTTCTCATACATCTACAAAAATATACATCTCTTAGGATTTCCGATGACTGTTTTCACAGCGTATAGAGCAACAAACAGTGACATCAGCCTCCACAGTGACTCTTTGTGTGGTGGTTTTAACTGATGACCTTACTGAGGTGATCACATTTAGTTTCCTTGAACACTGAAGCAACATTCAGTCCAAACATTACCAACATGCAAACTTCATGACCTGCCTTTTTATAGTCATTGTTTGCCGTCTCTTCCTCTGCTTTTTTCCTTGCAGACAGCCTGTTCTCCCTCCGTTTGAAGTAAGACTCGGCGTGGTTTGTTGACGCGTCGTTGGAGATGTCAGAGGACCCAGACGAGCTCAATCTGATAACACATGAGAGGTATTAGCGCCTAAACACTGGGGCTCAGCTCGGTGTATTATCAGTGAGTCTTTTTCTGTCATTCTCTCAGGCGATTAATTAAATGTCTTCTGTATGTTTTAATGTTGTGAATCAAAGTTGAAGTGCTTACCTTGACAGTCTCTCATGCTGAAACAGAGGAGAAATGTTTTTAGAACTGGCTGAGTGACCAAAGCGTAAGAAATGCAACAGCAACATCAATGTCAGGTTTTTATGAGGACCTTCCTCGTTATCCTACTTAAAGGCGAATACCAGTATCTTTAAATCTCTGCCTATATTTACATGTTTTGTGTGTAAATTATTCATACTTGCCAAAACTTTTGGAATCAGTGCAGTCGATGGCCTCAGCTGGCAGATGTCCACTGAAAATGCTTGTTTACAACATTATAGAAATGGAGACAGACCTTTGTGGTTAAAAATCTGATCTAGTCTAGTCTAGTCTTTCTCAGCCTGGGTCAGTTACGTAGAGGAGCTGCCAGAATATTTTAATTAACTGTCTGACTGACTATTAAGTGACTGATTTGGACATTCTAAATGAAGGAACAACTGAAACAAACCACCTCCAACAATATTTCAGAGTGAGATTTCTGCATGAGCGAGGCCTGTTTCTGCTTTTTATAAAAAGCATCTCACACTTTAACAAAAGGTCTCATCTTCGTAATCGTAATTCGTAATCGTCAGACGCTTCAGCCTGTCAGTGGCACGAACAAGCACTTTTAGTGGACGTAACTTTAACAGTCAAATTTGGCCCAAAAAGATTACAGTGGAACCATTACAACTGCGGCATGGCTGCCAGCTGAGGCGATCTACTGGACTGATTCCAAATGTTTTGGTAAATATGAATCATTTACAAACTAAAAAAAAGGAAATGCAGGGCCCTACTTTGAAAAAACTGGATTCCCCTTTAAGGTTTTTGAAGCGTTTATTCCCAACTTAAACCTTATGTGGCATGAACAAGTCATTCAACCCCATCATGACCCTTTTCTTTATTTAAATAGATGCTCATTACTGCACAAATAATGACATCCCACAGCTTGACTCCTTCATTTACTTGACAGGCTGTTTGGTCCTGATGTGAGATTTATGAAGTACAATAAGAATTCAAATCCACAAACGAGGTTGTTTTTGTACCATGATGACCTTTTTTTCTCTCTTCATAATAATGTAACCGTGCAGTGTGTGTCCACCCGGGACATATGTTATTACGTGAACATGTCAGCGAGTACATTCATTATCTGTACATCTCGGTGATTCTTTGAAGTGACCAGACCAGTAATTCTTTACGAAAGAACTTCCAAGAAAAGGTTTATGGCGGTCTGACATACCGAGCCAAGTTAAAGAAGGAGAGAGGAAATGATCCCTTAAATAAACTGACAAGCACACATAAGTAAACACATCCAAAAAAGGTAATAGTTCTGGCAGTGGCGTTCACGATTTGTTCATTATGGCCTGCTGAAGATGGAAGTTTTAGTGCGGTGTCCTTGATGAGAGACTTTCAAGAGGACGAGCTTCAGATGCTGCTAAATAATGAAAGCTCACACAAAAATACTATGAGCCACATAATATTTTGATAAAGATAGGTGACAAATGAAGTGTGTTAGTAAGATGTTGAGCCAGTACAAGCTGTCAGATAAACTTTGGTTTTCCTTGGCAGAGACTGTCCCTTAACCTCCACTGGAAAAACTATTCTGTCAGTGTACTCCCTTATTTAGTGCTTCTGATAATAATGGCGGTGGACTCTGTCTAGCACAATTCTGAAATTAGTAGTTTTTTTTATTTCCCTGGTGATTGTGAAGGCCATATTTATTGTATATAATGTTCCAAACTGTTTCCTCTCCTGTGTGTATGACTTGCTGGTTAGGGGTTGGGCAGAGAAGTTTCGTCAGGATAATGTTTCTAAGTTTCTGTATTTTTTTAAAATCTGTGAAATTATGTGAGAAAAAAAATGTGCGAAACAGAGTAAGAAAAAAACATCAGTAAAAAAAAAGTCTTTCTTTAAAATCGTGCGAGGTGGGTTGTCGCAAGAAGACCACCGCTGACACGTGAGTCAGAGTCGGACTTCAGAGTTTTGAGGTTAAGTAGAGGAGCTGCCAGAATATTTTTATTTACAAAGTGACTGACTATTAACTGATTTTCAAAAAAAATATTTTTTTTAAAAGTCCCAAATTCATGAGAAACTGTGATGTAATTTTTTTTTCTCTGTTTGTTTTTGTAATACTCATTTTTACCACAAGAGGCTGAAGTGCACAACTTTCCCATGTCATTGGACCAGGCTTAGTCACCAGCAAAAAAAAAATCTTAAAAATAATCTTTTCACGAGGAAATATTATGTAAATATTTTGTTTTTCCAGGAAGAGTATTTGTTTTTTTACCACAAGAGGCTGAAGTGCACGACTGTCCCATGTCCTAAGATCAGACTTAGAAAATGGATCACTAGACAAAAAAAAAAGTTATCTCTTGTCCTTCAGGGCTTCCGTAGCCTCCCCTTCATACAAGTGTACTTTTTGTTAACCTGCCACCCTCACACACTGACCTCTAGTGGACAGGTGGGTCTGTTACACACTTTGGCGTGAGACTGGTCTGTAGCATCAGTATACTTATGGTTATTTTGCCATGCTGATGCTAGCATTTGGCTCAAAGCCCCACTTTACAACAACGAGGTAATCCAAAGCGCTTCATATGAAAGAATAAATGGCTTTAAGTCAAGATTTATAAAACAGTTCACAGTAGACAGAAGCCCTGGAGCTGCCATAGATCCTCCCCTGAACCTGCTGAACTCATCCTCTCCTCCTGCAAAATGCTCATTCATCATATTAATCACGGGGAAGCTAATATGACTCTTTCAGGTTTATTACATTTGCCAGTTCTAACAATCAAAATGTACCGACTCATAAGCGGTAATTATCTCAGCTGTCGTAAGTACTCCCGCGTACATCAGAGGAATACAGGTGCACCGGATGATTTATTCCTGCTGGCACAGCTTCTGAAGGCGGTACATGCAGTTCCATTTCGTGTTGTACTTTATTCTTCAGACGTCGAGACTTTATTGTCACAGTCACATGAGCTAAAGCAAAAAAGCAGACTTGTGGCCACGGCTTAAACATGTCTAACTAAATAATGGAGATGACAAGTGGATTCCTGTAAAGAACAAACAGGGCTTTAAGTTACAGACGCGATGTGTAAACACTGTGATATGCCTCGGCTCAGACATTTACAAGATCACTGGATCCTCACCAGACTCTGCCTTCAGCTCCTTCCAGGCTGTCTCTGGACACTTGGATATACTTAGTGGACGCTCATTAATGATATACGGTGTGCAGACTTGGAAAAAGCTCTGGTTTAGATTAAGCAACGTGACATATAAACAGATGCTGATGGAAACGGAGGATTTTGTGGCATTTTTATCCCATGTATGTGAGCGTCTCTGTCACTAAGCTGTCCTCCAGCCCCTCTACGTCCCATGAGGAACCTCTTGCCTGCTGACCAGCTATTCCCAAGTGGAAAATGTGAGCTTCCCGTAGGACTAGCAGAGAGATAAACATCCATAAATACTGCGTCCGAGTTCCCACAGGCCAGTCCTGAGCACTCTATCCCTCCTTCTCTCTGCTCCCTGTCATCCTGTCGTTCACCCCCTGTTTTCTTTCTACTCTCTTCCTGTGTCTCTCTCTTCTTCTCTCCATTTACCCTTCCCAAGTGGATTCTTCGTTTACGTAAACAGATATGACTAACTGCTCATTACAACTTTGCCTCAGTCACACTCATAAGGTTTGTTCCTCCGTGCTCATGCACGGCAACATGCAATTTTGTGTCACAGTTTATGTGAGTCATTACAAAGCTTTATAAGCAAGTCCAAGTGTTTTTGAGAGATAAAAACTGTTATTTTCTGGGATGTCACGGTGGCCTTGGAGTCCAAGATGCATATCATTGTAACTACGCTGTTCCCGGTGTGCTATTAGGAATACAGGCAAATGTCATCAACTGGGCATAGACAACTTTATCTGCTCTGACTTATTATTATACCCAACAAGGTGGCCAAACGGACGACTGGAGTTCGAATCACACCACTGGATATTTTTACCTGGAGATGTTTCCAGCCATTTTAGTGGTGACAAAGCCAGGTGTGTTTTTTTTTAAGGAGACCTGTGAGCATTGGTTTTAATGGCGACAAACCCGAGTGGTTTTGAGGAGCCATGGAGACAATTTCCAGCCATTTTAGTGGTGACAAAACCAGGTGTTTTTCAAGGAGCCATGAAGACATTTCCATCCACTTTAATGGCATCAAAATTGGATGATTTTAAGTGGAGCTGCAGACATCTGTGGTGACCAAAATGGTTACTTTTCATGTGAGGTCAGACCATCTCTTTCCAAGAGAGTGGCAACCAAAACAAGTATTTTAATACAAACCATTATGTTTTCCTAAACAAATGAAAAGATGCAATGTAAAGAAACATCCAGTTTTAACTTGTGTGTAGATTTGCAGAAACTTATTTACAACTGGGAGTCTTTCTACTAGATCAGTAAGTAACAAAACCAACCGGTTTTTAACACTGAGGTCAAGATTTCTGGGTCAAATTAGGATTCCTATGGCTGTAGTTTCCTTTTGATAGTAGCCAGGCGGGTTGCAGTATCCATTTTGCTATGGGCTCTGACAGTAGTACAAAAGAAATACAATTTGAAACGTTTCAACTTTAAAGTTGTAAACATGTGTTATTCAAACAAGCATGTATAGAGCAATGTGTGATAAAAATACAGTTGACGAATGGAAACAACACCATCTGTATTTCCTTGTATAGAATTACTTTTCAATTAAAATGCCAAAATAAATGCATACAATTATTATTATTATTGTCATGTCTTTACAGGAGCCCTAGAAGAGTCACTGATGACACCCTCTCTTGAGAAACTCTGCTACATCCTTCTGAATGCAGTCTGTTACAAAGAAAGATAATGTAATCCTGAAAGCATCTTTAGTTGCATTCCAACAGCTGTAATGTGTAAACACCGTTTCCCAAGAAGGGACTCAAGTTATTTCAAATGAGGCAGGACAGAACCATTTAGGACTAATTTTCCATTCATTATGAAGGCTATGTCATGAATGGATATTGAATTATAGATGATACGTCCAAAGATTCCATGACAAAATATACAAACACGCAGGAAAACCTCTGTGGTTTGTTACAGAGACATTTGTTTGACCCTGGCTGAACTTTAATGTTAGTGTTTTGAATTATGTCAGCCATGGCATTTCCTCTAACTAAACAGACACTGGAAAGATTTAAACACGATTAGACCTCACCCTCAGGCTCCTGGTGGCGGCGGTGGATGAAGCCGGAGAGGACTCGGAGAGTGCCTTTCTAACGCGCGGCTGGTCTTGAGAAAGCAGAGATGACATTGCTCCCGAGCTGCCGTCGCCTGCATGCAGCTGTGATGTGCTCCAAAGTACTTCCAATAAGTTTTTGATAAAAGTTCTTCTTCAACTACAGAGATGCAAACAAGATGATGAAGGGTGTATTTACCCTCTTCACTGATGTGAAATTATGATGCAGCTGCTATCCTCAGTAAAAGAGAGAAAAACTCAAGTGTGATGGTGAGACATTGAATATCTGATGAGAGTGAAAGAGCTGCATAAGTGTGAGAGCTGTGGAGGAAGTGGTCGGACCAGAGAGTAGGCGGGCTGTAGTGTGTGTGTGTGTGTGTGTGTGTGTGTGTGTGTGTGTGTGTGTGTGTGTGTGTGTGTGTGTGTGTGTGTGTGTGTGTGTGTGAGAGAGAGAGAGAGAGAGAGAGTCTGTGTGTGTGGACACAAGGATCTGACAGCAGTATTGTTCACAAGGGCTCTCAAGGGACTCAGGGTCACTCAGCAAATATGGAAAAAGTTCAGTAAAGCATCGTTAGTCTCATTTAAGGAGTTAAAATTGTCTTATTTTGGTACTAGGGAAGTATGCTGATGTTGGTGAATGTGTACTTCCCTGTAAGTCAAAAATAACTGTGTTTTTATACAGTGTAAAAACAAGACAGAAATTCTAACTTAATGTAAGCGCACAGGTTTTGTTTGTGTCAAGCTGATTCAACTTGAATGTGTACGTTAAGTTCTTCTAACTTGACGTATTCTGACTTTAGGGTAATGAGTTAAATGATGTATATATATATATATATATATATATATACATATATATATATATATATATATACATATATAATATATATATTTGAGCCCAATCAACTCATTTAAATGAGATTCTAAAGAAACACGATCCGCATATTCGCAAACTTCCCAGCATGCATTGTTTGGGAGGGTGAGAGGTTTTCTCACGTGATGGGAACTTGCTGTGTGTTTATTACTTTACAAGACAAGTTGATGAATTAAATCTCTACCCTCTTAGCCATAAAATCAAGGAAGGAGAAGTTCGAGGGGGAAGTTGCACATACACTTTAAGATCTGACAGTGACTTTACTTACCAAAAACCTGAAACCTCAAAAATCAAAAGTAGGCTGATCATTTTAAGTTGTTTAAACTTTTTAGCTTGCACAACTTAAATTTAACACTCTACTCACTCTACTACTTCAGTTTGTAATTCTGAGGTAAGAGGGTTTTCAACTTTTTAAAAGTAAAATCAACTTCTAAAATGTACAATGTTTTGTGCCAAGGCTCAAGCAAGTCATTCAAATAGGGGCAGATTCAGCTGTTCTTTGCGTGAAGAAGAGTTCCAAGAAATAGAAATCAAAGTTGAATGCAATGTAATGTTTGTCAGTGTGGCTGATTAAACTTTATATCTTGAGCTTATTGAACCTGTTTTCTCAAGTTCAGTTAACTAATCAATAAAGCTTTGACACATTTGAATCGAACTTCAGATTTCAGAGATGAGTTTGAGCTATTTACATATTCCACCTCAACTCATATATTAAAGGTGGCAGTTGAACTTACATTTTTAAGCTTAAAAAGCCCCAAAATGACTTATGTTGATTTTTCTTTACAAATGAGAAACAAGGCTAGTAAAAAACAGTAACTCCCAAATCAAACATCTGGTAGAAGGTACACCTAAAAGTTTTAATGAAGTGCAGCAGATGGAGAAACGCTCATGGGTTTGTGTTGTTTGGTGTCGGGTTTGGCGAGGTAAGAGTGTGCACAAACAACAAATACACTGTGCTGACAGTATGCAATGGAGGCTGCGTGTGTTCAGTTAAGATGAGCTCACATACCTTTCTGATGTGTTCCATGATGCATACATTATGCTCACACAGGTCATTTGTTTGCAGTTCATTCTCCTAATAAGGGCGTCTAAAGAGGTGCACTTTCTGGGCGTGAAGCATGCTGCAGATGGAATGTGACAAACATATTTCATTTGCAAAATATGCTGGTACCCAGAAGTCCAAACACACAATATTTGGTACGGCTTAAACACACCTTTGAAACATTCTCGAGAGTTGGTGGCAGGAAGTGTTGGTGGTCTCAGGTGGTGATACACACCAGGTGCTTCATTTTGTGTCTCGGCTCGCTTCTCATTAATTCTGAGTCAGAGACGGCTGTCTGAGCAAACCTCGCCTGCACCTGCTGTAGTCTAAACATAGAATTAAATTAGGCAAATACATTCATAAATTCTCACAGTGATCCTGATGAGAGCATGTGGTGCTCAACTAGTAATCCCTGCACAGTACATTTTTGGATGAAGGGGGTTTCAACCGCCGCCGAGGAGGCTATGTTTTTAGCTGTGTCCATTTGGTCGATTGGTTTGTCAAGATTTCCACTAAACTTGGATTGAGGTTGAGTCTTGGCCCAGAATAGATCCCATTATGTTTTGGTGTGGATGTGGATCAAAATCCAAGACTTTTTTTTTTTTTTTTCACTTTCTTTGAGGCATTTTTTTGTTAATTTCTCAGGGAAAGTATTCATGGTCTACAATCAGGCATATTTAGGTGGCTTGAGTACAAAAGGGGACTGTTGGGCCTCGAGTTTTTATTGCATTTGCCGCACAAACACAATTCACGAGTTATTTTTACCATATTTGAGCTAAATGTGGCCACGGCTACTGTATGTACAAGTGAAATCTGAGCACTGCTTCACTGGGCAGACAGGAAATGGGGGAGAGAAGGTTGTGACATGCAACAAATGTCACCAGCTGGAATTAAACTCCTGACAGTGCAGCCACGCAGCGTTACATTGTCAAAGCCACAACAAAACCTCCTACAACAATTTTGCCTTATCAAACATGCCCGTCAGCTTGTTTTCACCTTCCGCACTCCCTTTTTGTTTTGTTTTTTGTCCCGAGAAATTCATGTAATTAATCCCTCTGTCAAAATAATTGAAAGGAAGTAGCAACGTTGACAGGTGGATTGGTCTCTGGCCTTTATTCAGCGCATAACTGTCTTGTAAAACGTACCCTTGTGGTAACCCAAGAGTCAGTGATATCAAATAAACGACATGTGGTCGCAGTTGCTTTTCCGTCAGTGACAGCTCAGACGGGATGTCACAGAGGGGTAACTGTA
>CAEMYA010000009.1:3975498-3994255 GCA_903131615.1 Diplodus sargus
ACAAGACGAAACTCATGAGACACTGACAGACCCCCCCCCCCTTTTTCCTTTTGGTTCCTCTATCATATTATTCCTCACCATCACAGTAGTAATCAGGCTCCACCTACTGGCAGAAATAGCACTCTAACCTTTTCACAAAAGGGCTTCATGACAAGAGAACAGCATGTACCAGTGGAGACACTGCACCCACATGTACGCAGCATGTGCACCCGTACCATAAATAACTGCAGCGAGAGACACTTCATATGTGCTTGTGTTAAATTACAAGCTATAAGCACAGTCACATTTCTCCGTCATATTGCAGCAAACAATTGACACAACATGATTTTATACTCATACATTAATGGATGAAATACAGTTAATGACACCGCCAGTGACCTGTCGCTCTATCAGACATGTGCAGCCATGTTAAGGTCTGACCAATGAAGCCTTTCTTTTGTCTTTCAATTTGTTTTATTTTATATCTAACTAAAAAACAGCAATTACACATCAGTACTTGTTGTCAAATCTTATAAAAATCTAAGTCATTTCTAATGAGACCATATATATTTTGAAGAGAAGGAAAGTATGTCTGGAATTAGATTACATAGGTACTCTTCACAGTTTTAGAACATCTTTCATGTTTTTTCAGGAAGGACAGCTAACCTGACACAATCTACATGTCAGACAACCAAACAAGTAGAATAAAACAAATATCAGCAGCCACCACTTAAAGAGAGCATGCTGTAGGTATAAATATGATCATTTATCAAAATAAGACTTAAAAATTACAGCAGTATTGGTTCAACTACTCGTCCTCCTCGTTTTCGTCCACGAAAACCTCACTTTTTAACTCAGCTGACTCTTCCTCTACATCCTCCCAGCTCTCCTCATCTTCTTCGGATACCTCCTCTTCCAAAGAATCGTCCAAAACGTCATAGTCCACAGTGTCTCCTGGCATCTCCTCTTCGTCTCGCTCTCCAGTAACCTCCTGCTCCTCACTATGTCCTGTAATTTCCTTGTCTTCTTGTTCTTCCAGTGTAATTTCTTCTTCCTGTTCTGTAATTTCCTCCTCCTCCTCTTCCTCTTCTATAATTTCTTTTTCATCCTCTATCTGTTCATCTGCCTCCTCATCTGTAACATCACCCTCCACTTCCTGTTCCAGTTGCTGTTCCTCCTCCATTGCCTCCTCCTCCTCCTTCTCCTCCTCCTCCTCCTCCTCCTCCTTCTCCTCCTCCTCCTCCGCCTCCGCCTCCTCTTCTGGTTCATCTTCAGCATCTTGCTGCTCAGTCTTTTCATCAACATCTTCTAGCTTCTCCTGCCCCTCGGTGACATTCTGCTCTGTACTGGAGACGAGCTCTTCTTCTGCTGGGGCCTCCTCATTTGACTTTGCTTTCACTGACAGAGGAGCAGTCGCCAACTGAGGTAGACAGATACGCTAATCATTAATGGAATTCAATTCTTGCAAGATGAAAACAATGGACACTGTCACAAAATGCTTTAATCAATCATTCATCTGAAAAAGTAATCCAAGTTTAAGAAGCCGCGTTATACCTGGGTGTGAAACGTCTGCAGCTGAGCCATGATGCTGCTGTGGAGGGTCTGTGAAGTGGAAAACTGCTCATCAAGAGTCATCTGCACTGAACTGAGCATATTTTCTAAAGCCTGGGCACGCTTGGCCTGCTTAGCCTCCAGAAGCTCCCTGAAAAAAAAAAAAAAACCACACACACACACACACACACACACACACACACACACACACACACACACACACACACCAGAAATTAACCTTCTTTGAAATATCAGCAGGGTCAACATGCATATCAACTCTGTGAGATCAAACTGAGCTCACTTTATTGCAGCCATCTCCTGGTTGTTTGTAGAAAGTGCAACATTATGAAGGTGCATTGACTCTTTCATCTCGTTCAGCTCTGAGGTTTGTCCCTCCAACAGCGCATTGAGAGCCTCCACTGATGCAACCTGCTCGTCGGCCTTAGCGTACGCACTGGCCACAGCATGGCTCAGCCCGGCCACATTTTCAGCCAGCGCCGAGCCGGAGCTCAAACCGGCCACCACGCTCTCCTTCACGGCTTCAAACTCCTCACTCTGGTTCTTGAACATGGCCTGGAGTGTCGCGACGGACAGGGAGACCTGCTTTATCTCAGCCAATCGTGTGTCCATCTCATCGTGGAGGGCCAAAAGCTGCGAGTAACCGTTGGAGTTCAAGTTCTCCGATGTGGCCATGGCAACCTGAGCCCTCTCCTGAGCCTGCTGCTGGGCCTCCTCCAGGGCAAAGATCCTCTCTTCTACGCTGTAATCCTCATCAAGCTAGAGAGTGAGAGAGAGATTATTTAGCCATGTGGTTTGATTCAGTTCAAGCATTTGAAATCTGGTGTTATCGCTAATTCATGTCAGACTGAGACAATATACATTTGTCAACAGTGGTAACTATCCTTCGAATAGGCCATCTCTTGTAGTATTAGGCCATTGTGGGCAATGTTACAAATCACAGACCAGGACTCCTGTCCTGTAGCATCTTGGATGTTTATATGATTCTTGCATCAATGTGATGAGGTACCTTGATTGTCAGGTGTTTAATGTCCAGTAAAAGCCAAACATCTTAAACAATTTCTTGATTTATTTTCCAGATGATCCACTGCAGTAGATCATGATATTGACATGCAAAATGATACACAGTCTTGCAGAACTAGTTGCTGATGTTTAAAATATATCTTGCATTATTTGTATTTCACAGTGAAGCTGTGCAATGTAACTGAAACGTGACCACGAAGCTCCTCACAGCTGGGACGTCCTAAAAATATCAACAGGTGTTGTTGAAAGTGTCAAGCCTGACATTTTAAACTTGTCCCACTGCTTTATAGCTTTTCAAACTAAACTCACAGACTAACAGTTTCATTCATTTTTATCTTATATAGTATATAAATAGCACACACTCCAACCGATTTAATGGCTCTTTGTTATACACATTCCCACGTGTCCGTCCACGTGTTCAGATCTGCGCATGTGCTCAAAACTGAGAAACGTAATTAGTTTATTTTGAAGGCGAATCATTCATTTCCGGAAGTCAGCGCTATTAACGCAGCCATTTTTAATACACCATGATTGGAGTTCCCCCCGAATCGACGAAATTAAGTTCAATAAAGACAGTTGTCGATTCAATTTCACCTTGTTACATGATAATACAACACTGGGTAAGGAGGAGACGAAATATTTTACAAATAACTGACCAGCCCAACAGAAAACAAGGGTGAGAAAAGTTAGCTAACTTGTTACCTGTTCGTCCGTCATGTGCATCACCTGCTGGAGGCTGGTGATCCTCCTCTCCATTGTCGTGAACGACTCTGTCAGTTGGTCGAGGCTTTGCTGCTGTTGTGCAAAAAACCAGCCCATTATGGAGGCCCCGACTGTGAAGATAACGATGAACACCAAAGCTGAAGAAGCGTAGGAGTTTATCCTCCTCTTGAACTGTGGTACCGGTTGGTCCAACAAAATGGAGGTGTCATCTTGTTGCGGCTTCTTTGACTTGCGCCTGGCCATGACAACAGCAGCAGCAGCAGATAGAGGGACTGGAAGAGAGGTATGTGTGCCTTCAGTGAGATGTGGCAAAGTGTGGCTTCTCAACTGCTTTTGCTATCACGTTTTCCTTTCTGCTGAAGACCCTTTGACCTAGTCAGTCATTGGACCCCCATAATATTCAAGGCAACTGCCGCTGAGGGGGGCGTGACGGCTTGTTATGTAACTGCAGTTGTAGAAGTTGTGCTCAGGTCCACCACTGAGGTCAAATACCACAGTGTAAAACTACTCGATTGGATGAAGAAGTCTTGCATCCATAACTTAAATTAAATATGAGTGCATACATATCAGCAGTTAGATGTATTTTCACGCGTGAGCAGTTTCCAGTCATAGTGTTGACACACTTGACTACACTGTATGCTGTGTACATTTTTGGGGGGAGATTTTATACATGACATGTGTCTGTACTCGAGTTCGATCAATATGGCTTTTTCTAGGCTGATACTGATACTGATTACTAGGAAACATGGAGAGTGAAAAACGATAGTTGGAACCTATGTTAATTTGTGGTGAGAATGAAACTAGTTGTGTCAAAATTTTGAACAACCAGTGATGAAATAAACTGTTCTCAAGTACAATTTTGAAGTTCTTTACTTGAGTCTTTCCATTTTCTACTACTTTATACTTACTTAGGCTAATACTTGTGATGTGTTACCAATCAGATTTTGGTGTGGGTGGGACATCGAGTGAAAAGCCAAAGTAGCAATAAAAAAAAAAATGTATATATATATTTTATCAGCAATCCGACAGAAAAAATAAATGATACTGATAATCAGAACATTCTGAATATCAGCCTTTATAAACAACCAGGGTGATAATTGGTCTACCCCTGATCAGTACCAAAGTGAGGCTTTGAGATTAAACATAGTGGAATAAAAAATTGAATCATTTTCCCTGAATTGCAGTGGGGGAAAATAAAAATAAAAATTCTTGCAAGTTAATTCCAAGTACCTCAAAAATGTGCAAATTAAATGCGCTCAAGTTACTTATTTTCTGTTTTGGTGCCAAGACAAGCAGCAACCGTTGTTACTTCTAAATGGAGCCAACATGGAGTTGCCAAACACTGCAGTTCCTTGAATGGCCATTTGAGGCTGACTCCAAAAGAGAGATTAAATCCCCACAGAGACCAGTATTAAAAATCCCAACTCTATAGCAGAAATAAATGTATACTGTATAGCTTTTTAGAAAAAAAAAATGTAGGTCTCAGTAGCTTCTTTCCCCTCTCATGGTAACTGTACAGGGGATGAATTTCTATACAACTCACTTGTTTGATTCATATCAAGGCTTTAAGAAATTGAAAATTCAGTGTTGGGATGCTTTGAACAGGATTTACATGGTATCTCCTGTGTAATGTTCCTCATCCCCTCCCAGGAAAAGTCCTTAATCAAAACATTTGGTAAAGTCAGAAGTGCAACATGCACTGTTGGAAAGGCAATCACTAAATGTAAATTTAAAGGACAAAACATTCCCTTAAGAATATAAAAGAGTGTGTGCTAACTGTCAGTCTTACCTTCAAAAAGAAAAAGTGTGTTTTATTAATGGCGAAATTTCACATGGACAATAACACAGACATCAAGATTAAACAATCTCAATTTAATCATGTAAGACTTCACAGGAATTTACAACTCCTTTTACATCAACTAGTGTAACATTAAACTACTAACAGTGCTTCTGTATTACATGTACTTTTGCATGAGATTCAAGCAAAACAGTTTAGGGGCTAGTTGTAAGTAATGACAAAAGTGATTTAAGTTGGATTGTTTAATATACATTGAAATAATTGAAAACAGACTCAAACACTCAAAGAAATTAAAACATTAAACATGTCCTTCTGCTGTCTATTTGACCTCATCATTAGTAAATGGAAGCATGGCAATGAAGTATCTTTTAAGTTTGATAGCACAGGATACAACACTTTCCAGAAGTAAACAAAACTGTTTTCTCATTTGAGTGTTAAATGGAGCAAATGAACAAAAATAAGTTGTCACAAAACTTAAAACTAAGCTTCTAATTGATATAAAACACAGTAATTCATCTGTTGGTTCAGCTTCTGTCCAGCAGCTGCAGCTCTTCTTCACTCTGATGAAAAATATATTAACAATTTCAGGTTGTAAATATTTTATTAAACATTTTTGATTCTCAAAAGTTGTACAAGTACGTACCTTTGACATTCAGCATCATTGAGGACTCAGTTGTTCCCAGTTTATTCTCAATGATGACTTTGTATTCCCCGTTGTCCTTGGGTCCCACCCTGAGGATGAGCATGGAGCAGACTCCACACACATTAGTGATGTGGTAGTTGGTGTTTGTGTTCAGGCTGATATTGTTGCGGTACCATGTCACACGTGGAGCCGGATCACCCTTAACTGCACAGGTCATACAGCACTCATATCCCTGTGGAGCTGTACGCCTCCTCAGGGGAATGATAAATGAGGGTGGGGACTGAAAGTCCAAGGACTTTGACTCTGGCATGTTTACTTTGAACTTTTCTGAAACAAAAAGTAATACACAGAGTTGATGGTTTAACAGAATTATAGTAGTTGCTGACATTTTTTCCCCAACTTATTGTAGAATCCCTAACAATTCAATCGAGAGCCAATTGGTAAATACACCTCTTGGATAGTAGGGAGAAAAGCTTAAGTATCTTTGTAATCATGAAAAGCCGTCAATATTGTTGATATACTGAGGTCATCTTAGCAGGAAAATAAGACGGAAGTCAAATATTGGAATTCATGAAAGTTGGCATCAGAACCAAGCTTTAGTGAAAGTGAGAATTGATTCAGTTATGATTGGAGGCACAAACCTTTTTCCTTTTTGGTTTGAAATGCAGGGGACAGAGAAGGTGGTGAGAGACCCATGTCATTTTTAGCGAATACTCTGAAGTAATACTCCCGTCCTGGCAAAATGTTGACAACTGTGAACTTGTTGTTGAAGAGGTTGTCTGCCACTGTCCTCCAAGTGCGTTTGTAGGAGTCACGCTTGGATACCATGTAGTGTAGTCTGTCATCCCTCTTCTCATCTGGAGAAGAAGTCCAGGACAGTGTCACTGTTCCTGAGATGTTCTGATCCAGCTCCACTGGACCTGGAGGCTTGGGATCATCTACAAGCACCACAGGGATCCAGATTAGTGACAAAACAAGGTTAGTTCACTGAATTTTGAATCAGAGCCCTACCTTTTATAACTTTGTTTGCACAAGAAAGTTTTGGTCAGAATAATCATGTGCTTACTTAGCTCAACCAGTTGCCAACAATGTTAGAGTATTTTATGGTATTGTTGAAAAAAAAAATCTTACAATAGAGGAGAACCTACTGTACTAAGCAACGTCCTCTTTCACCTTGTGTTGGCACTGGATGCTATAGGTGACTTCACATTATCTCTACCACACTTACACTGATAAACCTATGAGGTCCGAGTGACAAAATGATCTTTCTATCCAACAAACTGTACTCGCCATACAGTATCTGTAACAAGCTCAGTTTCCCTTTTCTTTATGTTTGTACAGTTTAACAGTTCATCACTTGGTTTCAGTAAATCCAACTGTGGTTTATTGGGTCAAGTGTTAAAAGTCTCATAAAGGTTTCAAGGAACAGCTAATGAGGCTCACATTCAGTCTCTGTAACCTTAGTTGGAATCACCTGTAACTCTGATTTCAACATTGAAGCTCTCCTGGCCGACAATGTTCTTGACAGTTATAGTGTAGATGCCGGTGTCAGACCATTCAGATGTGGGGATTAAGAGTTGAGAGCCTTTATCAGAGTTGGTAATTGTTACATGTTTGGGCACTGGCATGCCATCTTTTAGCCAAGAGATCTCTGGCAGTGGGCAGGCCTGTAGACAATAAGAAACATTTTAAGATTATTGGTTAAATAGTCAGACAGTGTTGGTGTAGTTTCACACTATAAAAATACCTTCTCCTAAGATCTCATTAGTCAGAAAACCACTGGTACAGTACCTCAAAGTTGATGTTCAGGCGAACTGTGTTTCCAGATTTTACCACCACAAAGGTCTTCATATTGCGGTCTTTAAACTTTGGCTTTACTGTAAGGGTGAAATTTTGAATAAAATGTTTAGATTCTTGTATTTATTGAATTTAGCAAACTGTCAGGCAGTATTTTATTACTTTTTAAATATTATCAATCTTTGATTCTTTTAAAATACTATACTATATATTCTATTGTATAAACTATTACAAAATCATATTTTTTATTCCTTTGCACATAAATAGGGATGTTTCGAGGAAATAATTATGATTGGAGTAATGATATATATATATAAAGATCATGCACTATCTCTATAAATCCAGGTAAAATTCACATCCTCCGTTTAATATAATCCATTGTTCAGCTGTTGAAAACACCACATTGCTTTGCGCATTGCGAACCTATTTCTATCCCACTGTGCCGCAAATGACTGAACAACAGGGTGGCATGACTAAATAAACAGAAGCCATCAGTTTCAATTCGTACATAAACACGCTGAGAGCCTGTATCGCTGATGTGGATCTAACTCCTTTGTGTGAATACAATAAAGCAAGTAACTTTGTCTGTATTACAGTGGTGTTCTGATGTTGCAACTTCCCTTTAAATTGCTATGTTTAGTTGATAGCTGCATTTGAACGTCAGTAGTTTTCTGTGGGTGCTGCGCTGTCCAAAGTAATTTGATAACAGTATTGCTGTCGTAAAGGTCTTGTCATAATAATTCCACCCTTTAACTCCAATAACCATGAATATTAAAGAAAAGATTGTAACACACTATTCAGAAGGAAAGCTGTTGTGCAGGCTGTGTTTTCTTGGTACAGAGCTTTGCAGAATCTTTGACAGCTGTAGGGATATTTCATGGCAAAGGCTACACTGTGCAGATGTATATGGAAGAAAATCTAAATATTTGCTTTGACAGTATGCCTATACTAAATATAACTGGATGATGAAATTTAAAAACTAATAGAGAGAGTTGTTATTTAATTAAACGTTACCAAACTACACATTTTCTCACCAGGAGGAGGCATGGCAATGATGTAATTGTCAAAGCCGTGAGGTTCTCCATCACCTCCATAATTGGTGGCAATTACTCTCACCCAGTAGGTGGCCATCGCCTTCAAGCCAAGCACGGTGTAGGAAGTTAGAGTAATTGGGATGGCATTACAGCGGGTCCATTCAAGGCATTCTATTGGTCTGATCTCCACGAAGTACCCTTGGGCTTCGTCCTCTACCCCTTTCATTTCTTTAGGTTTTGTCCAAGCCAGTGAAAATGTAGTGTAATTGGAGGATGTTAACTTCAGGTCTGTGACTTTGCCTGGGGGTTCTGTAATTACAGTAATGAGAGGTTATTGGCTCAGCAGTGTTTTCAGTGAAGACAACAGCAGTGGAATATAAGAGTGTGAGTGGCTTACTCATTGGATCTCTTGCAATTACTGTGTCACATGGAATACTAGGATCTCCAGCACCAGACAGGTTGATGGCAGACACTCTAAATTCATATGCTGCTCCTTCAAAAACATCTTTCACTGCATACTTTGTATCTGTGGACAAGGGAAGAAGTATTTGTTGACTTAGGTTGATGCATAGCACTATAGCCAATCATTGTATTCCTGTAGCTTGTCATATAAATTGGGTACCTGTGATAGGCCCGTCTTGGTTTATAAGGCTCCAGTAATTTGTCCCCGTCTTCTTCTTTTCCAATTTGTATCCCACTAGTTTGGTACCTCCAGTATCACATGGAGGAGACCATGCCAGATTGATGCAGTCTTTAAAGGCACTGATCACTTTAGGTGCTGTTGGGGCTCCAGGATAACCTGTGGGGGAAACATGAGATTTTGTCTATTCTATGTTGTTATTATGTCATTTTGCTCTTTTGAGAGTGTAGCGACACAACAATCATCCATGACAACTGTAAAATATTGTGGGTTTTTTTTCCACTGCTACATGACAGGGCTTTTAATTTGAAACTGGAGGCACAAAGGAGCGGATCAAAATGCAAAAAGCATAACCTGCACCAGCTTGTTACTGATGAGAGTTCTCTCTAGTGGATGTGGATCTGAATAGTATATGTACAACGCAACTATAGTACATAACCACAAAACAAAGGGAGGCATGGCCGTGTGGAACTGAGCTAATCGGCTATCTTAGCTCCTGCCAACAAGCCACATCCTGCTAGCTCTCTTCACCTACAACCCAAACATGCTGGTTAGGTCAGTTGAGATAAAAAAAAAATGGTTAAGCTTGTACACCAAACCAGTCCAGCAAAACCAGAAACCTTCCCAACTTGGCAGTACACCAGACTTTTGTTACATTTGCAGAAAGTGGAATAAAGCATGGTGTCCTAGAAAAGAGTATTTTAATTTGATTTGCATTGAATCTCACACTGTACACCTACAAAATAGCTCCTACTACAAATCCTCTAACTAAAGACTCACGCAATACACCAGCTGCTATGTCCTCTGTCTGCAGGTAGTCACTGATGCCCTCTGAGTTCTTGGCTCTGATCCGGTAGCTGTATCGCCTCCCAGGGTCCACATCTGAGTCTTTGTAACTTGGGTTGCCACCAGCAATCTCTCCGAGATTTGACCATTTATTGCGCCCTACTTGTTGTCGTTCTATTATATAGTTTGTGACGGGGCATCCACCGCTGTCTTTTGGTGGTTTCCATTTGAACTCAACAGATGTTACAGCACTTTCCATAATGTCTACAGGTCCCTGTGGTGGTGTTGGTTTGTCTGTTGATGAAATTAAAATTAATCATACCGCAGCTAAAAGCATTTGTTCTTTAGACAGTACAATGTGTAAAACCTGACTTAGTTTAGCTTACTGTTGACCACTTACCCAGTACAATAAGTTTGGAAGTTGCCTCTGTTGTGCCAAATTCATTTTTGATTTTGATTTTGACCTCTCCACAATCTTTCCTTTGGCACTTAGTTAAGCGGAGTTTACTCTCGGTAGCTGATGTTTCAATCTTGACATTGAGAGCTGGCAAAAGTTCGTCATCATCCTTGTACCACTGTATATTCATCGGTGCCCCACCTGAGAACGGCAGCTTCCATTCTGCACTTTCACCCGCTTTTATAATTACTGGCTGTGTGAATTTTCCCAGGGCGTCAGCATCGATTTTGGGTGGATCTTTCATGTAGAAATGTGGAGAAGAAACAGTTAAAACTCTTGTTTTAAACCCTTTTAAACAATGGTTGCCAATCCTTGTTGTCGACTTTTATTCTGACCTTGTATATTAAGCGTTGCTTCTGATTTACGGCCCTCAGCTTCAAAGCGGTACACAGCTCCATCATCTTTATTACAGCAATCAATTATCAACCTGTGACAGGCTCCATCTTTGATAATTGTTACCCCATCCTCATTGGTTAGCTTGTCAGATAAGAAGATTCAATATTTATAAGACAAACATTTTGATAAATGAATATGCAACGACTAAAATGGACCATTACAGTTTCACGAGTAAAAAGCATGGCAGCGGTCCTATATACTCGTGATTCTCCTAAAATTGTTTACTTACCAACTTCCCATTTTTATACCAACGTCCCTCAGAGGTTTCATTGCTTAATTTGCAAGACAGCTCTGCCCGTTCACCAACATTAGCAAGAGTGTCTGAGAGCCCACTGACAAACTGGACACCCCGGTCTGTGATAATAAGAAATAAAAAAACTGAATTAGTCAAAATGACTATGGCATTGTGTTTGGCCAAATGTAACCTCTGGTGAAAATACTATCAGAACTGAACACAGGTGGTTGTTTCGAGGTATTAAATTCCACATTAGAACACAGCATGTAGTGTTGATTGTTTAAGTTCTTTCACCTTGTTGATGTTGGTATTGTTCTGCCTTACCAGTTTTCTTGTTTACGGTATGTCTCTCTCTAGTGGTCAACAAGCAGGATTGCAGCAGATACTCTGCAATTACACTGCAACTGCATTTTGTAAATTAACTATTACAAACTGAACTGTTTTTGGAAAATCAAAAAGGTCTCCACTCTTAAATTTGATAGGAATGTAAACATATTTTAATTTCTTGACTATAGTTATTCCTGGAAGGTCCTGGAATTCCATATCAGGTAGCTGTTTGTGACCAACTTTCTACCGATCTGACCTTTACTCACTCCACAGATAGTTCAAGACATTTCTTTTAACTCACTTGATTATCTAAGAAGGACAATTGTGAATACTCCCAGGTCCATACTTCCTTCACCTACTCTGTTCTCACGCGTAGAAAGCTTCCCACTGTAGCAATCTCTCACATCTTACTTAAGGTCTATGGAGCGCAAGAAGTCATTCTGAGACACTTGGCAAATATTGGCCCAGATAGCAAACCTGACAAGACAGTATGCAGCAGCAGAGACTTATAATGAGAACTAAAACTATGCCTAATATCTTCAGTATGTCTGTGTGATGCAGTGACACACTATTCACTCTTCACATAGTACAATCATTTTACCTGTAACGGTGTCAGGAACCAGAGGCCCAGTTCGTGATCTCTTCTTTTTCTTATCACCTGCATCGTCGTCTTTATTTCCGTCATCTCCATCAGTCAAGAGGTTCCTATTTTTGCCGTCTCCATCACCTTCGTCTCCATCAGTCTTACCACCAGACCCATCACCATCTCCATCACCATCTCCAGAACCATCTCTTCCGTCCCTTTCATCTTTTCCATCCCCACCATCCCCCAGAGCAGCCTTAGCTGCTGCATCTGCTGCATCCCTTTCAGCCTTTGCTCGTCTGGCTGCATCCAAGTCGTCTTGATTCCCAGTTTGAGTGCCCTTACGCCCTTTACGAGCATTTGGATCAGCTGGATGAAGTGAAGGTAGGGAGAATGAATCATTTATTTTGTTAAAGCGCTTTAGATAGGTGAATATTCGAGATGTGTTTATCACACTGTCACCATTAGATTTATACTTTATTTATTAAAGTAATTTGCAAAACAAAAGACGTCCCACCTTTCACTGTGAGAGAGGCTTTGCTCGACTTAATCCCAGCAATGGCATAATATGCTCCATTATCTGCTATTTCGCAGTCTTTTACCCTCAATGTGTGAATTAGTTTGTCTTCTGAGACAGTGATCTCAAACTTGTCCCCATGTTCAAGTGACGAATCCTGTTTTGACCAGGTAATTCTGTTGAGGGGTCTCGACAAGACGCACTGAAAAATAGCATCCTCGCTTTCAACAACCTTCACATCCTTGATCTTGGCTGCAAAATCCACATCAGGTACTGAAAGAGACAGAAGAGATGTGGATGATGGTAGATTAACGAACTCGCCAGTCATTCCTAATTGTGCCTTGAATTGTCTCGCCAACTGCTTAAACATCCATCCTTATTACAGATTCAATAGTACACTTGCCTTGAAAGTCAGTTGTGAGCATGTTAGCTTCCTCAACATCAACCTGGTAAAATCCAGCATCTTCTGGCTGAGGATCTTTGATGCTGAAAACATACTTTGTCCCCATTTTCTTCAGGCTATGCTTTGAATTTTCATCATCACCATATGGAACCATTGTCCCATCCTTTTAGAAAAAAAAAAAAGTTAGATGAGTGAGTTTTTCATTTTTTATTTTGCTTGAGCAGCAATTGGTTTTTAAGTGTTTATCTTGGAATATATAAACTCACCTTGTATAGATTAATTGCACTGTTGGGATCCCATAGTTTCATGTCCATGCTAAATTCAGCTCTTCCAGAGGGTGTTACTTCTATTTGTTTCACATTTTCCAGTTTCTCTACAACCTAGAAAAGAAAGATAAAAAGTCCAGTGTATGTATTTGTAGGTTTTGCTCCTAACTTCACTAATGAAGCCATGGCATTTTGAACTTGAAGGTATAACGTGTAATCATTGGACTCCTGTCAAAATGTGCTTCACAAAAGTATGTGGAGCATATCACCAGAGGTCACTTTACTCTTTGCTGTAGCTTTCTTTTACTAGACCTACTAGCTTTTGTTAGCTGGTTAGCTCAGTTAGCAGTGCAGTCAGTGACTGTGATTATCTGACTTGCACAGAACTAAGGAAACTGAGGGGTGGCTAATGGAGAGTCCCTCTGTTTCTGGTGAACCACCATGGGAGCTTATTTAGGAAAAAAATATTGTATCGCAGTGGATGCCAAGAGACAAAATAGTTGCATGGTCCCATTTGTATTGTGCCATGAATTACACATATAATGTTTGTCATTTTGAATATTTTTTTAGACTTTTGTCATAGAACTTGAGATGAGACTGTGAAAATATGTAATTGGAATGACTGAACATCCAACAGTCACAGTGATTGTCACGTTTTTTGTCAGACTTTTTCTGTTCTGAGGTGACATCTTGTTGGCGTTGGGCTAGGTGGTAAACAATCTAACTTTATCTCCATAAAAGTATACATCGATGTCTTTGACACACCTAACACTTCTTCACATTCTGTTGATAATATCATGTAATTTTTTATTTTTTTTGCTTTGTTTTAAACTAAAATTCGGCCATGTCTTATGCTTTGCATCTTTAAGTGGTCTTGAACAGAGCGTGAATGTTTTCTTGATATGTGCTAGGTTAATCCTGAAAAAGTTTCCTCTGACCTCCAGTGGTTTAAAATGTTTACGCCTTGCTGCAGTGATGAGCAAATGTACTCCAGGACCCTGTATTATCATAATTGGATGTGATTACAATAATATCAATAATGCAGTATAAGTATACTTAAACACAGAGGTGAAGCAGGCTTGATATGTTCAGTCAGATAGGGCAGCAAAAAAAACTAATTTACAGACTGGTGTTGAGTTACACTTTGAAGTTAGCCAACAACAAGCAAACTCTAGCTGATACCTGAGTCGCCAGGGTTTTTCTTCCAGCCTTTACAATACTTTCGACCAAGGGTAAAACCTCACCAACATTTTGCAGGCTCAAAAGCAGAAATCCAGAATTTATGTGCAGTTGTTACATAATACATACATCACTGTACCTTAGCCTGCTCATCCTCTCTTTCCTTTTTCATCTGGCTGAGCCTCTTCAGCATCCAGCGAAAGTCAGTAACACCGAAGTCAAAACAGATCTTTTCATAGTCCTTCTTTGGTGCGCTGAGGAGCAGTTCCCAGAGCTTAGGATCAATTTCTCCTTCTTTTTTTGGTGGGAGTTGTTTTTTTCTGGTGACTATAACTCTGAAAAGACAAGACCAGAGTGTTATGTTTTTTGAGAGTTTGCAGCAATATATATATATTTAAAGTAAAACTTTGACTTGGGCTTACGTTTTCTTAAGCATTGATCTGAAATCCTGTGGTGCATCAGTTTCTGAAAGGAAATTGGATGTAAATGGTGAAAAAAAAAACATCATGTCATGGGATACTTTTCTTAATGCCAAATTATTATATTATCGTGATGGTTTACAATCTCAAACAAACAAATATTTTGTTCCAATAATTTTTTTTTAACAAAGGGGTTTTGCTTGGAGACTTTTTTATCAAAGGTATTAATATTTCATTACCATGTTTAACATTGCCACTGATATCAAAATTAAAGAAAAGATCACACTGATTAAATCTCTCTTAGCCTAAAAAATAATTTCTTGGAAACATGGATGACAGAAAGAAAAAAATTAGGCTCCATCAGAAATCTGTGGAAAATGTCATACCTGCCTGGCTTTTCTTCTTTAAGCCACCTGGACAAAACATCAGAAAAACAAGAAATCATAAATAAATTGTCAAAGCTAAGTTGGAAATGTTTTCTAATTTGATACATTTACAATGAACATACTGAATTGTAAGTGTCTGTCTTTTACCTCCCATAACATTGAGAGTTGCAGTGCAGACAGCCTTTCCATACTCATTGGTGGCAAAGCATCTGTAGGTGTCAGCTTCTTCTGGTTTTGCACAGATAATCTGAAAAAGCATCATTCTCACAGTTGGATTGCATCTTTAGTGCTGACTAGTTTTCTAACTGCAAGGACAAATTAAAGTATTTAAGACTTTAATACAAGAACATGTTTGTTTTATGAGCTTATTCAAAGTTGTCTTACCTCCAAAATGTGCTCTTGAGCTCTTTCATCATATCTGGTTTTGTATTTTTCTGGGTCTGTGACTTCGCCCTTATTACGCTCCCATGTTACAGTTGGTGTTGGCTCTCCATTTACTATCGCTTTGAAAAACCCTTTTTTTCCTTAAAAAAACAAAATACAGAATGCCGTACAGCAGTGTTACAGTTGTAGATATTGTTTTTTAACTTTGTTGTAGTCACATTTTTATTTCCCATGTTTGTTATTTACCATTTTGAACGGTCACATTCATTGGCTTCCGGGTGAAGTCAGGTGTTGACTTTCCACGAGGGAGTTGCTCAACATACTGAGTGATCATAACCCCAGGAACTCTGGATCTTTTCTTGATAGCCACTGATAAGACCAGGAAATAACAGAAAACTCAATTGTAGCAGGTAGTTAAGGCAAACATAGACAAAAGACAGACAGAAAACATGTTTGTAATATTTTGTGTATGTCAACAGAATGATATTCAATAATCACACTGTTCAGCACAGCATGAAAAAATTATGACATTGTCCTCAACATATGTTATATTCATGATTTGTTCACCAGTGCTTTTGCTGTTGGTTGCAGTTACACTAAAACTTCACAAGAGGTCAGTATTTCCTTTCTCTTCAACTGTTAGAGCTGCTACAACATGGCAAGACTTGGATTTCTTGGGCTGTGCTTATTGAGATGTATACTGGATAGAATTGTATCTATTTTATAAAAAGGTATAGGGAAAACATTTATGGCAAACTCATCAAAATCAGTTTTAAGCGATTTTTTAAGAAGTAACCCAATTTTATTTTTCTCATTTAAAACATGTAAATCAATTATATTTACACCTTTACAATTTATGGTTAAAAGAACTTAACAGAAGGTCAGACAAGACTATGTAAATACATGTACCTTTAAAACAAACCTATACACAATTCAAAATCTGATTAAAAATGCTGTTTTTTTTAGATGCTCTAAAAATGTTGCTTCTGAGGTTTTAGAAAAAGCTCTCACAAAGTTGAAATGCCACAGTGTCAAAAGCGTATCACTCTTGTGTTTTTTAGCCCAGACCCTGTAGCCAGATGGGTGACACTTTTTTCCGCCTTTATCCTCTCTCAGATTTCAACTGAAGGATGACTCAGAAAATAACACGACGTTCGTACACCAGCTGGTGAAATCTCAGACTCCAACTGTTACTCCCCTTCCTGCACAAGCATCATACCTCATAATGACTCAGAGCTGCTTCATTCACCCGAAGGCTTGAACCTTAACTGCTGCATAGCATAGATATGGCCAAATGGCTCATCGCAGTCAAAATGTGTGGAGAATCAAATGTGTTCCACAATTACTGTCTTCAGCAACAGTTTACTGTGTAGGTACACACCAAAACTTAAATCACACTCAGTGGTTAATTAGGCTACAATTAGATTTCTGAATGGATGTTGCACAATCTGTAGGCAGTGGCCACAAACAAGCTATTTTTAGTAAAGATATGTTGACCAATTAATTACATTTTAAAAAGTGTTATACAAATGCTCAATCCCTAGAAAAAGGTTAATGTTTTTAATTATGCAATCTTAGATTCATTTCTGATAAGCAACACATATTTTTTGTTCTATTTGAAATGTGAAACTGACATTTTAGTGAAGCAATTATCTTTTGTGTAACTGTCTGTTTTAGGTTTCTGCCAAAAGTTCTGATAGCTTATCAGGCTTAACAGGGATTTAACAGCCTTTAAGACTTTTTAAGCCCATTCTGTGTAATTTCAAATGTAAATGTTCTACTGGTTTTATGAACACCATGTTTGATTTCCCAGAATCAAACATTTTCTCCTACTCAATGGCTTAACATAATCAGGACTGGGCAATATGGCCATAAAATGCCAGGAGTAGGTGACAAAATCGTATTTCAAGATACTTTGCAGCTAATAACTTTTATATCGATATTGTGACAATGTTGTTAGTATGACACATAATGTTAACATGATTATTTTTGTTAATTAGTCATCAGTGATGTGGATATAATGAACTGGGTAAAGTTAAGCAATTGAACAAGTAGAACTGTCTGGTAAGTTACTGTTTACTGTTGTCAAGCCTTAAAAAACCAGTTTAAATACAACACTTTAGTCATATCACAATGACAAGATATCCACAAACTCAGGCAATATTTAGTCTCATATCAAGATAATGTTATAATATTGAAATATTGCCCAGCTCTTACAGGAAATAAATAACTTGGACTACGAAAGAACGCAGCCACAAAAACTAGTAACTTGTAACTTTGCAGTGAAACCAGATCCTCTCAGTGACAGACTAAACTTCTTCATCACCTTTCCACAGAAGTCCTAGATCAGTTAGAGGGCATATATTGAATATTCATCAAGTTCTATGTGTCATCTCTCAAGGGCTTGGTTTACGCTCTTATATCATCTGAGTGCAGGCAGGATTCTTGTAACCTTGTTCCTCAAGCATTGATAAACACATAATCCATGTCTGGTAGGACACAGTCAGTCGTTTGCTTCTGCATACCAAACACTCCTGGAAGAACTGTCAGTTTGGACAGCAGCAGACTTCACAATACTTTATGTAAAAATGTGTTGTGCTGTAGAAAACTGATACTCCTTTCACTCTGAGCCACCAACATTTAGCCTCTAGAACAGGAACAAATGGCCTCAGGCACTCTGGGAGATAAAACTGAAACTGATACACTTCCTGACTTTGATATCCATGATAGACGTCAGTCCATTTCAAGTGCGTGGTGTTTCTGTCATCAAATGATGTTCAGATGTTTTCAAGTATTGGAAAAAAATAATGTTTTAATCAGCAGGTATATTTTTTTTCTGTACTTCATTTTCTGTACCGCCTATGCTCTGTGCTCTTCCTCTTCTACAATCTAATTTGAAATCATGATCCACTTTCTAAATTGCTAAATCCGGAAATGCCCGTAGACTGACTTGAAATAGCCTATGAATTCCTCCGTAGCTATAACTCACATTATATTATTTACAACACATCACTCAAGGAAGAGCCACGTGAAGTAATTAGGGTTGTCAAACGATTATTATTTTTAATCGCGATTAATTTTGTCCATAGTTAACTCGCGATTAGTCGCAAATTAATCTAAATTTTTTTGGCACATTTTTTTCTGTTCTAAATGTACCTTAATGTATTTCTTTCATGTTCTTAATACTTTTAACAACATAAGAAAAGGTTAGGG
>CAEMYA010000009.1:3994548-4026470 GCA_903131615.1 Diplodus sargus
ATGAAAATGTTTATTCAACACTTCAAATCATGCAGGAAAATAAAAGGCTCAAAAAATATCCCCTTACCCTAAATGGGATCAAAACATGGTGATGTCTGCTTTTGGCGAGGGGGGCGGGGGTGGTGTGCTCTCTGCATTTGCCATGTGTTTGGCTTGCAAATGATATTTGAGGCTGGACGTACTTCAATGGTAACTCATTTCATGTCGACAGTACGTGCAGATAACTTTTGTCCTATCGACCGAACCATCTGGCAGTGTTTTGAAAGTGAATTTGCTGTTCATAGGTCCTTTCTCCATTTCCTTTCGCTTTTCATGAGTCCACCGTGTTTTTCCCGAACCGCCAACCCTGCTTCTTCTTCTTCCGATTCCCTTTCTTATTCTTCTGCCTCACTTCTTCTGATCAAGACTACAGGTGCCATTGACGGCCGTAAATCATACAATGCGCGTTTCTTTTTTTAATGAATACCGAGCGTTAATCGCGCGTTAAAAAAAATTAACGGCGTTAAGAGGATGTTGCGTTAACGGGTTATTAACACGTTAACTTTGACAGCCCTAGAAGTAATACATCCAGTCAGTGTAGTTATTGAGTTGGCTACATCTCGCTATTGTATTTAGCGTGGATCTAAAGTAAGTGAGGTTATATAAAGTTTGGAAACAGAAGTAAGAGGACAGTAAACACTGCTATCTCTATGATTTTCCTGTAAAGTGGATTATGAACACCTTCAAGATTGATCAAGGCACCCTCAAACTATACTACACTTATTTAAAGATTTGTGAAGGTCTAGATATACTGTATTTTGTCTGTTAGATGTAAAATAATACAACTTGGTGAACAATAAACACTTCTGTTTTCAAGTGCAACAAACAAAACAACCACAAAAAAGTGCCTTACATTTTCCAAACTTACCTGAGGCTTTTGGTTCCTGGTTCGTTGGTGAACTCATTGCAGCGTTGTTTACTGGTTGTCAACCCTCCGGGTTTGATGACTTTGTGGCTGAAACACAAAGAAAAACTGTCACAGTTTGAAGTATCTAGCTACATTAGCATTCATCATTAGACAGTATTTAGAACCAAGCAACATTTTTCGTTGTCTTTATAGATTGTTTTTGCAAGGCAAACATTGAACCATGATGGAAAAAGGTATGCTCTGTTTAACATATGCAATTTGTGGTTGTGGGTAAATCAGATACTCCAGCTGAACTAACATCATGCTGTACTTCATGTGTGTCATCACTTTTTTATTCAGATTGAAGAAAAACACAATTAGGGCAGCTTTGAAAAACAACTAGGTTTTTTGTGTTTGGGGTTATTTATGGAAAACATGTGAACAGTTAAAAGGTTTCTATTTACGCCTCATCATCAACTCAAAATTCACAAAATAACTCTAAAACACATGTTAAAGAGATTTGCTGACAGAATCATGACAAGGAAAAGCAATCTTTATTCAACTGCACCAAAGATGTTTTGGGAATTTAGTATCACTATATATCAACACATTTCACTTTGGAGTGGTGTTTCTTTGCATAACTCTGAACGTATCTTAACATTATGTATTCCTACTACTGCATGATATGTAATTAAAATGGGGAGAAACAGAAAATGGTGCAACAATAATTAGATAAGATAGAAAATTATATTTAATTATACAGGAAATGTCCGAAAATCGCAAAAACTGGCCCTAAACTATTCTCCAAACCCTGTCAGTTGACTAATCAATTGTTTATGCTCTAATTGATTTTTTATAAAAAATGTATTTGGAGCTCCCTCAATGGCCTGAAGTATCCTCAAAGCCACATGACTCAACTCCATGACAGGAACTGCTGGGGTCATGAGAAACTAGGAGCCCTGCAAATGGGGTCGGGGGCCAGGAAAGGTTGAGAAACTCTGCCTTGGAGGTTCTCCTCATGTATCATCTGTGTTACCGTATGACATCAGCCTGTCAAAGTGGGAGTGCCTTGACTCCTGCGTGACTCGTGCAGACATTTGGAGACATGCTGGGACACTGTAAAAGGGGAATGTGAAATCCCACCTAGTGGCTGACTCTGCCCAACTGCCTGTGGAGTCAAGTGGCTGTGCCAGCAGTTTAAGTGCTCAGGATCCAAACATAGACAGGCCAGAATGTCTTGAAATCAAACTGTTAAGCCATTGCACGTATCTGTAAATCTCTTTTATGCCACCAACTCTTAAATATTATGTTTCTTTTAAATCTTGTTAGGTGCCTAGTTGTTAACTGCCAGCAAAAGACTGAAAGTAAACGTTAAAGTCAGTCTATTTGTCCTGAGCGATTAATTTGTTTTGTGTTGGAAGGTAAGAAGGCACAGATTGTGTACTTATTCATTTGAAAAGCAAAACTTCTCCAAAGAGGGTTATTATAGAGATACAGAGTTTGTCTCCAACAAGTCCTCTGCATTTGTGCAGCAAGCAGGAATGACTTTGACCTACTTTGACTGTTGTTGATGAGACCTTTAAGTCTAGTAGTGGATGGTAATGTCCCAAAAACTGCTAATGTAGGGTATTTCTAATCTTAAAGTTGGACGGATGATTCTTTTAGTATCTTCAGAGCTGAGAGGATTTTAATTAGAACAAAATGGGCTGTATATCAAGATTATGGCCATAAGGCTTTTTTCCATGGCCCCTTAAGTTTAAGGACCATAAGAGGAACATAGAAAAATGTGATAAAAGATATCTGACCTTGAAAATCTACAACCCAGCAATAACGGTATTATATTAAGGCTTTGATGTGTCACACAGTGAAAACTGATCATAGTCTCAATCTCAATCCTTTGTTAGTCATGGGGAGGCAGTTGGGAAGGTCACATACCTCACTAAGATATGGCACACAGTTGAGATCTTCAATATCAGTATCACAGGATGATCTCAAGATGCCCATTCATAACTTTCCCTTTTTACAGGGTGTCCGATTTCTTCTTTGCTGCATTAACTCTTGTAATATGAAAACGTTTTTAGAGTTGAGATACTTTTAGAGACAACACTTTGGTTCCTACAGTGTTAGTTTTTGCCCAGGTTTGTGAGGCTATATACAAAAAACAGTCTGTGAAAATGGTTATTTGTATGTTATTTGTTCTTTTTTGTCAGGTTTAGTAGATTTCTGCAGTGAATCCAGTGTTTTGACTGCCTCTAAATCTAACCTAATGCTCATCTATGGTCAATAAATCCTAGCTGCTTATCTGAAATGATGTACCCAATCACTTTTGTGTCATTTGTCTTAAAAATAAATAGTGTTATAAGTTAAATGCTTACAGAACTTAGGAATGTATTGGAGCTAGTCTCTAATGTTTTATGGACATAAACTTTCCACCAATAATCATGTCTAAGTCATTAATAGTTGATGTTTTCATGATGGACAAAACATAGGCAAACATTCAATAACAACTGATCGTAATAAGTTGACATGGAGCTCCAAATTGCACTGGTGCTCCAAACATTGGATTGAAGCATAATGAAACTTATGATCCATAATTAAATAATTGTGCCTGTTGTCGTTTTAAAGCATTCTGCATTGGTTTCAGTCACACGATATAAAACGCGGTTGCTTTTAGTCAGTCGATTATTTTTTCGGCGAAGATTTTTGACACGGTAAAATGCTGTTAAAGAAAAAGAAATCCGACTTACTCTTAGTTCCTTTCCCACAATGTTCAGATATCCGTCTTCTGCTTGTTCTCTTCTCACTAACCAATATTTCAGAGGTGACACCCCTTTTTGTTCGGTAATAAACGTTTGGAGCGCATGGAAATCCATACATGGGTGAAATTGAGTTACTAAAAACCCATATTACAGCACTGGTAAGGGTGGAGGTTCCCCTTACCCATCCCTATGAAAGCGATCACTTTGCAGCTGCAAATACATTATGACTGTTCATTCAATCTGCTATTGGACATATCGAGTCAACAGTTTTCTACAATTGCTGATGACAATATAAAAACACCAGGGGTGTTATAGTCTAATATCCGATTCCCATTCTATTACATTTTAACTATGACGAAGTTGAACTTGAATTTTTATTTGTTTTAATGATGGACTTAACTGTTCATGAACTTTACGGTCGAGGCTTTCTGATTTATGGATCCACAATACCCGTGTACAGTAAGGGTCAAAGCATCCAACCAAAGCTTTCGACTGGCAGCTTCACAAGGTCTCTAGTAATATGATAACTGTTCTACTAGTCAGTAAACATTAACATGAGATCTTTTATTTGGTAAAACAATCTCCGGTGTAAATGTATTGGCTGTTCAATTAGCCTCCAAGAGTGTCAACGGAAATTCTCACAGCATGTCTGTGGTATTCAGTGAAGTCACACTGGACCTGTGGTGGCATTATAAAAAGATGGTTGCTCACGGTGTGGGGGATTTTTGGACTCGTTGCTCTGAGTGGGTTTTTCGGTTCACATTGTCAGAGGTTAAAGAAGCTTGACTTATCCAGACAGTTTAAATAGTCACCTTGACCCTTATAAAAGAGACTGTGACTTAACGGAAAGAAAAACCTGATGACACTAGTGAAGAATATACACAAATGTCACCTTCTACCCAAACAAACAAAATGAGGTAAGCATTCTTACATAAAAGAAGGATATTGACAACTGTGCTAGTATTATAGGAAGAACAATGCTGCATTAATTCGACCTCATCAGTGATTTCTAATCGCTGCTGGTCAAGCTGTCCCACCCCCTGCACGTCACTATCACAGCACTGGGCAGCTCCTTCTATGATAGACCGATTCACCCCAAGAGTGTGAAGGAGAGACGTCGCAGGTCCTTCCTTCCTGCTGCTGTCAGACTCTACAACCAGCACTGCTGCCAGTAGACCTCACTGTGCACTGTGCAATAAAAACTCTACACATAACCCATTTCTCATTTTGGTTTGCTCTAACTGGACAATTTCTTAATACCCATATTTATTTTGTATTAATAACAATACACTGCCACACTGTTTACAATTACAGTATTCATATTGTATATGTATATATAAGTCTATTTCTATTCCTTACTTTTTTATTATATTGTTTATTTTTTACTGCTCTGACAGACATTTCCCTGTTAGCAGGACAAATAAAGGAATTCTGATTCTTATTCTGAAATTGAACAGGTATCTTGGTGGTATGTTTTAGTCAAAGGGTTGAATTTTGCAGCATTGACTGTGTTATTGCTGTCATAGTATGTACTGTATGGACTTGATTTGTTGGCCTTGTCAGTAAAATGTATGTTTAAGTCTTTGCACTCTATACCAACAGTTGGCACAGTGAAAGACCACTTGAATAGTCATGTGACTATAGAAATAATAAAAAGACCTTAATAAAGGTTTTGTGGCCAGGATTTTCTTATAGACAATTCACTGGAAAGCTCAGGTGTCTATATGGAAATGTAATGAAAATATGCACTTGGTTTATAAAAGCTTAATAAAGTACTACGATGTGCATTGCGTCGCTAAGATATTGGACCTTTGTGCTACTGGAAACACATGCTGGAAGCATCTGTTGCTTGAATGATTTAAATTGTTGGTTTCTGTCAGTGAAGTGAGTGAAGAACATTTGTAAAGAACACAAAGGAACACTACACATTAGTGTCAGTTTGTTGATTTATTGCAGTCGTTACAAGAGCTTGAAAATTAGACAGATGTCTTTGTGCTACAGTTTGTCACGTCATTCGTGCTACTTGGTTATTATTTCTGTTGACAAAGTAACAACTGTAAGTCAGTCACATTTCAAATAAATTAAGTACATTAGCATTCAGACAATCTTTTGTTTGTGTTTGATTGTTTTACGAGAACTTCACATAAAAGTATCCCATGCTGTCAATTCAGTCTACACAGAAGAACACACCATTCCACTTCCTTTTTTTTATCTCGGTAGGGGGAAAGGTCACATGAAGCTGTCATGTCAGTTTAATCTGTGGACAAAAAGCAGAGACAAAAATTACGTTAGTAAAATAAACCAAAACGGGTAACTCTGATAAAGATCTGAGTGATTTTTAAGTAAAACTCTACCTCTAACAGTAAGTTTTGTCGAACACTCTGCCTTTCCAAGAGGGTTTACTGCAACAACTTTGTAATCACCGCTGTCCTTCGATCGGACTCTGAGAATGTACATGGAGCACACACCAAACGCGTTGGTCATGTAATAGTTGCTGTCTGAGTTGATGCAGATGTCGTTCAGGTACCAAGACACAGTGGGTGTAGGGCATCCTCGGACGGCACATGTCATGTAGAGTTGATAACCTTTAGGTGGTGTATGGACTTTCAGAGGGACCAAGATGGATGGAGGCCTCTCAAAGCTCACTTCTGTTGAGTTAACTCCATTTGAGGTAATTTGGACTTGATGGGAAAAAAATCAAATAGAGAAAGGATTACAAATTAGCATTAAGGTCACATAATAATCACAC
Source organism: Diplodus sargus (assembly GCA_903131615.1). Taxonomy (NCBI): domain Eukaryota; kingdom Metazoa; phylum Chordata; class Actinopteri; order Spariformes; family Sparidae; genus Diplodus; species Diplodus sargus. The sequence continues at coordinate 4,000,943 of CAEMYA010000009.1, forward strand.
TAACAATGTTCGACAACATCGAAGACATGCAGTTGTGTTACCCAGATCTAAAATAATAGATTGTGTGCAATGAACAATTGTGAGATTAATGTGATTTCATAAAAAAATAAAAATAAATTGCCACTGACTTTGTGATGCTATGTCGATAACACCCTATGAAGATCACCAACTGACTGGCCCTGGAGTTAACTCGGCCTCGGAGATGTTGGGTTTATTTCCTTTTTCAGAGTTCCTTTATTGATTTGTTTGTAAAGAGGATTTACTCATAGAGGAAGAAACTGAGGGTTTACTTGGGAAATATTTGAAAGACTAAAGCAGAAGCTGAATTTCTTCCTTTTTGTGTTTATTTTTTTAATCCTTGAAGGGTGGCATATTTTTTACTGATCTGTTGATATTCAAAAATCAGATGCCATAGTCTATGTCAGAGCTAAAAACACACATTCAAATCAAATCTAAATGTGAACTTAGAATTGAAATCAAATCAAATCAGGTAATTGGAGAATCATGAGACACCTTGACCAGAAATGAACACATGAAACTGTCAAACGTCAAACATGTGCCGTGTATGTTGTGATTTGTTGTAATGGATTAATTTGACAACTATACTACCACAACTATAATAACCTACCTCTGTTGCTGTTGATGCCCCATGTAGGTGACTGAGATGGATCCGAGAGGCCCACATCATTCTTGGCGTAGATCCGGAAATGGTACTCTATGCCAGGGTTAATGTTGATGGCTGTGTATGTGTTTGTGAAGAGCCGGTCTGCTACTGTCTTCCACATTCTGATGTTGGAGTCATGTTGAGAAACCACATAGTACAGCCGATCGTCAAGATCCTGGTCTGGGGAGGGAGTCCATGACACCACCACTTTTCCCTGGACTGTTTGCTCCAGCTCAACTGGCCCTGGAGTCTTGGGTTCATCTAGCAAGGAAATGTGATACGAAGCAGAGGATCTTAGTTAGAGGAGGAAAAATCAGTTTCTAAACATTTGTCCCGTCTACCACGTATTTGGAGCAGCTTTCATTAATTTCTTTATAATGAGACTGCACTGAGACCTTGAGACCTTGCACAATCTCATCTTACTCAAGAGACATTCTGCTCCGCTGTGGGTTTTTGCAAGGATTTAATTTGCATTTGACAGCTGATATAAGTTAATCATATCCTATTACTGCATGTTACACTGTAAGAATTATGTTTTCTCATTTCATTTGGAAGTGGTTTAGTTTTAATTAGGGTTTGACATTGGGTTGCCAATACATCGGTGTGCCATTTGCATATAATTGGTGAAATGTTACCAAATTAATGTTGTCCAATGCTGATATAAATGATGTTCTCCCCTGGACAGAGGAACACAATTCAAGCAAGATTAAATTAATCTCCTACAGATGAACGCCTCATTTAAAGACGTGAGGATTGTCAAGACAACACGCAGCTAATATCAGCACGAAATAATTGCCACCAGTAGTTTCAGGATAAAGATATCACCACTGTTTCCACAATTTTTCTGCTCTAATCTATTTGTCCTTACCTGTGACTCTAACCTCAATGTCGAATGAAGCCTCACCCACAGAGTTTTTTGCTATGATCGTGTAAATGGCTGAATCCGAGCGCTTTGATGACGGTATAACAAGCTGAGACATTCCCTCTGTATTGATGACATGACTCCACGGGGATATTGGCTCATCATCCTTCAGCCAAGTGATCTGTGGTGGAGGTTCAGCCTGGAGACATCAATATCGGATAAACGAGATAAAGCGTGAGGTATATGCAGTCATGTCACAAACCCATCACTCAGGAATGTGTCATGGATGGAATGGGGGAATAAGTTACAAAATACAGAACTCTGAGGAACGAGCTATATTTAGGATTCATACCATGGAAGAGAAGCTTGGTTATGCTTACAAGCTTTTATGCTAATTCCTACCTCATAGCAAATTTTGATACGTGCAGAATTTCCAGCTCTGACAACAATGAAGTCCTCTGGGTCTTTAAAACAAGGTCTCACTGGATGAAAAAATAAAAACATGAAATGCAGATGGCAGACAAACCAAAATCGTTTATATGCACAACGAGGGAAGTTCACTACTTACTGTTGGGATTCTTTGCACACACCATTGCAGAGGGAGGGCTAGGATCTCCGGCTCCAGACTCATTGATTGCTGAAACCCTGAACTCGTATTCCGCTCCCTCAGTAACATCCTTAACTGCATAGCTCACGTCTGAAAACAAGATTAATAGCATTCCAGGAATAAAACAACTGAATGAATGAAAATGAAGTGAGTTTTCCTTTAGTAAGCGATACATGTTCCGGACCAACCTTCAATAGGTTCATTAACTGCATTCAAGGCAATCCACTGATTCGTGTCTTTCTTCCGTTTCTCTAGTTGGTAACCAATGATCGGTACTCCTCTGTCGTCCTCTGGAGGGGTCCAGGTCAATTTGATGCAGGTCTTAGAGGCACTCACCACCGTGGGAGCACCAGGTGGACCAGAGAGTACTACAGAATGACATGTCCAATTAATCAAGTAAGCTCATTATTAATAATTAAGAGGTAATTAAAGACGTGGAATAAGTTAAAGACATCTACATGTTGTTATTGCAGGATATTGCAAGCTATTCCTGACGGAGATGGAGCAGCTATTACAGCAATGATAAAAGATGGGTGTTCTACAGTGACTAAATAGTGTCAGTGATAAACGATTTGAAGCAATCAGAAAACCTTTCCAGGGGCATTTTCATTTATTACAACCTGAGGGAGATTAACACGGGTTTTGCTGAGGAATGCTAAATGAGACTTCTTTTTTCTACACTCACTCATTATGCCAGCCATAATGCTATCAGCTGTCTCCAGGGAGTCACTGAGGCCCTCTGGGTTTTCAGCATAGATGCGGTAGTTGTATTTCTTTCCATGAGTCACATTCCTGTCTCTGAAGGAGGTCTTGTCAGCTGAGACGTCCCCAAGTTTCGTCCACAGACTCTGCCCTGCCTGCTGCCGCTCTATGATGTAGTTGGTGACAGCAGAGCCACCGTCGTCTTTCGGAGGGCTCCATTTAATCTCAATGATAGATGAAGTGGTTTCAACAAGCTCCACGGGACCCTCAGGTGGTCCTGGCCGATCTGTTACAAAAACAAGGTTTTGAATTTCAAAGTGTGCTTTGTTAGGTGGAAGTTTTGTTGATGTGTGAACATGGCTGTGAATTTTTTGTAATGGGTTAAGGTCATGTTTTTATCTTTCATTATGTTTCACTTTTCTCATTAGATTTCTTTGTATTGTTTTGTACCAAGCACAATAAGTCGAGATGTGGCCTCCACAGCGCCAAATGGGTTTTTCAGTTGTATCTTTATTTCCCCTGCGTCTGTCCGCAGGCAGTCTTTGAGCAGCAGCCGGCTGTGATTGGGCTCCCTCACTATCTTAATTCCTCCTCCGTCTTTGAGTTCAGTGCCATCTTTAAACCAACTGACCACCAAAGAGTCCTGAGGAGGAAAGGGCATCTTGAAAGCGGCGTTCTGGCCGACTCTTATGATCACAGGTTTGGAGAACTTGTGAAGGTCGTCTGGGTCAAATTCAGGAACATCTGTGAAAAACATTTCAGTTTAATACACAGTAAGTGTTGTGTCATTTAATATACTGTTTGATCTGTAATAGAGTCGTAAATTATACCTCCAACAGTGACCTTTCCTTGTGTACTTAGATCCCCTGATACAAAACGATAAACTCCAGAGTCATCATCTCTGCAGCTTCGAATATTCAGCTTGTGAGAGGTTCCGTCTTTTGTTATAGTGACCCCAGCACCTGAGTTTAACTAGCAAATCAAAAGTGAAATAAAAAATGTAAATTAACTTTATTTCTGTTTTACATTACTAAATGGGCAGAAAGAAAAAAGCCCATCCTAAGACAAAAGACTATGCGTTACTTTTGACTTAAGTACGTTGTTTATGATATTGAAAGTATTTTTAAAAAAAAGTTATAAGGAAGCTTTTCGTACAAAGACATATTTCAAGTATGTAGGAAATTTTTGTAAAATTCCGTACCTGCTCTCCATCTTTGAACCAGCCGCCGTCACTGTCGATGTTCATCGTCACATTTAATTCAGCAGGGTTTCCACGAAGAGCATAAATATCAGAAAGTCCACCGGTAATTCCAGGCTCTGAGAAAAATAAAACAAAGTTACTCCCCACTTCGCATATTCATGTGCAGAAGCTTTTGCTCTAGGTTTATATGTATACTAAATCAAAGTACATAATAAATTAATTACCTGCACACATACTTCTATTTTCTTCTTATTAACATGCTTGTTGAGATTAAGTGGTTATATGGTTAATGAATATCAATGTCTATCTGTGAATAAAGTCAGAGTTTGGCTAAAAGAAAAAGGTTAGTGTTAGGCTTTAAAAAGGAGGGAAGGAATTAAGAGTGTGATCCTAACTTAAAAGAAAGCTTTACCTAAAAATGAATACCAGTCATTTTAGTCACCGCATGCCAACTGGAAGTCAGGTAAAATGTAGTAGTCCATAAAACATTTCTTGACAGCAAAACAGCACTGCTGCAGTCATAAACAACTGAAGACTTGGGACTGAAAAAAACAAAATACCATATCTGATCAAGCTCAATGCACCCACGTCAGACAGGGTTGAATGCTTTTCATTCTAGCTTAGCAGTTACATTGAAGATTTCAACTTTTTTTGATTTGGGATCTCTGAGCTTCCAGACAAGCTGTATGGAACCAGTTTACCCATTCCACAGACCTCGTCTTTTTTTAATTTTCATTTTATGTTTTTTAACAGCTAGGTTAGAGCTCCAGAAAGGTTTTGTGGACTACAAAACTTCACCCTACTTTCCATTGTTTATTAATAAATGTGGTACAAATGTTAGGTGAGTGTTGATCTGGTTTGAAATTTAGTGACAAACATTCCTGACAAAGCAAGTTAACGATATCAAAAGCGAGCACAATGACAACTGGTGAACATAAAGTTTTGCAAATGTTAACAAAAAACAGGCGGGCTCACAAGACTTTCTACGAAGACATGAACATATTTGAACAGTGAGAGTCTTTGGACCAATATAACACTAAAATTGGTGTTTGAACATGCAGGTTATAATAAATCCCTGTTGTGTTATTTCACACCTTTTATACATGAAGTGGTATTTGGCAGAAGGCAGAATGAGTAAGATATTTTGGCTGAGTTTGTAAACACCACATTCAATGTTGGCTCCTTCCCCCCCGGCTCCATGGGTGTTCTTGGATGCATGCTTACAATCTGGCGCCCAGTTGCTATGTTTTTATGGTGACCCCCCTCATACTTAGCATGCCGTTATTTGCTGGGGGCAATACTGCGACTATCTAAAGGTCCAAAGTCCAGAAATATCCCGAACAGCAAAATAAGAAAATGCAGGCTTGGATTGAGGGAAACTCGTACTCATTCTGCCTTTAAAGGAAAAATGTAATAGGCAACTTTTAAAGAAGAAGGATGTTAAAAGGAATATGACAAGTGATTGTTATTAATGGTTACATTTTGATTTGTTAATTTAAAAACTCAACTCTTGTGCTACTAAAGCAAATAAAAAGTTATTTTATTAGTCTATTAATATTTGTGTTACTATTATACTTTCAGTATTTCATATCTGGCATACCACTTCTTGCATCTGCAAGTGGTTGATCAAGCCTTTCTCCACCAGTGGCTTCCTCAGCTGAGCGGCCTAACAGCAATAATAAGAGTAAGTCATTAGATTTAGTAAATTAACTTCTCAATTTAATATGCACTACAGTCTCTCTTACCACTCCCCGACTCTCCAGCTGCTGCCTCTGAGGATTTATCTGACTGACATATCAGCGATAGGTCACAGACATTATGAAATCTAGTGTGAAACTACTTTTTCCTTTTTTCAAAGCATGCCATAGTGTTAATGCTTTATTCCTACAGAAAGACGAGTTGGTGGGGTCATTTAAATGTTTTCTCATTGGTCTAATTTAAAAAAAAAAAGCCTATAAGAATAGTATATGGTTGTAAACCAGACCTATATTTTCCTTGGTAGATACCTTCCGTTTCCAACATCAACAATGAACCTTCAATTCAATAATTTCTTTATATCTTCACTCCAAAAATACATTTCTTTTAATGCATCATGTTTAGATTATGCTTAATTCTTGCTTCCTTTTCGGATAATGATCTCAAAATAAACATTTTATAAGGTTCATAGTTTGCCAACAGTTTGCCTTAATGCACTCTTTGGATAAAATAACATTTTTAGGGCGATGAAGTATAAGAAAGTCATCTACAAGCTTTAGCTACCTGCCAAAGTCATGCCCCTCACTGGTAATATAATTACTTCCAGAATCGTGGTGCTTTGGAGTCCAATAATATTGTCAGGTCTGAACTTACAGAAATGTGACAAACTTAATTAGAATCAGCTCCACTCTTTCTTTTAAATGATGGGTGTGGTATGTGTGGCTGTGGATGGATAGTTATCTTTTTCAGAACAGCAGTTATGGAGGGTGGGATATGGTTCAGGGCGTCTCATATTATCATATTCATATTTTCTCAGATGCTCAGTGAGGGGGAAGAGGTGATTTCTTTTCAGCAGTTAGAACTTTTGAAATACTGGGAAAGTGAAACTGAAAATTATTAAGACTATTTATGAACATCTATAACTTTTTTACCTTGAAATATCAGCTTCAAGATCTTTTTGATGGTACAGTGTCTTGTAATAGGGTAAATGGCATCTCTGTCTTCGTCGTTATGCCTACATAATGCTTGTTTCTAGACTAGGTACCTTCAGTATGTAATGACTTTTGCTTGAAGTCAGCACCTATATTACGTCTGAGAAATCGTGACAGAACTGGGATTTTTATTTCTGTCAATGGTGTTGTAGTCAGGAACTTTGGTGGGCACCATATTACACAAAATGCCAATATCTACATAATGCTACATAACCCTAACCCTAACCCCCTTTAAGTACTGTAGGTAATCTATGTTAAGATCCTCTTTGTTTACTGTTCCAACCAGTCTTCACATAAAAAGACACTGCGATACAGCATTAACAATAAGACCAGACATAATGCGGAGATAAATCACCTGACACAGGCATGCTAACATGATGTCTATATGGCACTGAAATGAATGTGTTGCTTCTTATTAAATGGTGGGCAACAATCCTAAAAATCTTAGAAACTACAGCATGCTTTGAAAAAAAAAATAGTGGATGTAACTCTTATAAAAATGGATGAAAGGCTCTGGTATGGTGCCTTAGATAGAAATCAATTTATTTTTTACATTACCCACTGATACATTTCTATACGAAAATGTGATGCAGTCTTTAAACAGAAATTTGTGGTCAGGTAAGAAGCATCTGAATTAATTAATTCCCATGTTGTAATATTGAGCACCACAATAAATGACTGTTCGGTAGCATTGCGACCTATGTCAATAGCTATCCTCAGAATATTGATTGTAACAGTAAATCTTAGTTATACGAGACAAAACCTGATGTAACAAAGGCAGACAATCACATAATGAGCTGACAACACAACATAAAAGAATAGTGCATTCACTTGCTTGAAAAATGTTTTTCCAACTGAGAAAGTTTATGTGAAAAACGTCTCAAGTGGAACAACGACTGGGAAAGTCAACGAACATCTTGATACACAAGTTGCTGAGTTGACGTCATATGGCGCTGAAACATGGCGAACGACAGCATACATTGGGTAAGAAACTTTTACCAAAGTCATGCATTGTATGGTTTCCTTTGCACTTCCTTGTCACTCAAGTACTTGAAACAGCTGTGACATGATGTTTAAACGCACCCACATCCTGACATGACACACATGAACATGCCGTAGTCAGAAGAATGACTTCCCAACTCAGGAAATGGGACCATCTGACAAGCACATGAATGCAGCAAAAGTCAAAACAGTACAGTATCCTTGGCATGATTTAAAAACTTGATGCAGAGAGATATATATATTTGGTTTTAGAATATCAGGGTAAAGAAAAGCTGTTACATTTCAACTGGCTGTCATATTCAAATGTGAATGCACGCATACGTTGTCATAGCCATTCAAGTTTCTTACCAATGCTTGGGACCTCCACAACCGGTGCTGGTGCTGGTGCTTTTTAAATACAGGGAAATCATCAAAACAAGTTAGTGATCGCCATGTCAATAAATCATCAGAGCAACTTTTTTTAAATTACAGTTTAAGATGTTACAACTAATGAATGAATCAAAAGAATAACAGGTTTGATGACCACATCAGTATTAATCTTAATTTCAGGTATTGATTTTGCCAATATTGCCTTTATTTGTGACTTCCACGCGCTTTTTCGCAAACCCTGTTGTCAGCATTCTTACTTGATTCAGGGGCTTTTGGTGCTGGAGCCTTGGTGGGTTCAGGAGCTGGAGGGGTTTCAGGTGGCGGTGCAGCTGCAGCAGCTTCTTTCACAGCCTTAATCTGTTCTTTCCTTTCCTCTCTCTCCTTCACTAATTTGACTTGCTGTTCCTCTGCAATCTTCTGCAGATCCACCCCAGATCCGCCTGCCCTCGTTGTTTTCCTTGCTGTTTTTTTGCCCTTTTGTGCATCTTTATCAGCTGAATTGGAAAAAAAAAGAAGAAAAAGATTACTTAAGAATGACAGATTATTCTTTAGATATTGTCAGTATGTCTTTTGGCAGAACATGATATCTTACCTTCAACAACTAGCCATGCATTGCAAGATTTTATTCCTGCACAGGCCGAATAAATTCCTTTGTCTACTATCATGCAGTCTTTGACCACCAGCCTATGAATGAGTTTGTCTTCTGAGACCTCGATATCATATTTATCCCCTTGTTCCAGCGGTAAATTCTTGCCAAACCACAAAATCTTGGAGAAGGGATTTGACAAAACACACTCAAAAACAGCATCTTCTCTCTCCGTGGCCTTCACCTCCTGGAGTTTCACCAAGAAATCCACCATAGGAACTGAAATATAAAAAGTATAAAACACAGTTACGTTTATTCTATTTAGGGTAGTGGTTTTTTTTATGCATTGAAAATATTGTCCGGAAAACTTACTTTTAAATTCAGTGGAAAACATATTCACATCCTCTACATCCAACTGGTACAGTCCAGCATCATCTGGCATAAGGTCCCTCATACTGAAAATATACTTTCTTCCCACTTGTTTTAGGCCGTGCTTCATCTTATCTCCAAGCTCTTTTGTATATGGAACCATTACACCATCCTGTGAGGGAAATATACAGAATAATTTCGTTTTGGGCCGTTTCAAATTTTGCTTGCAAAACGAATCGGCAGGATGATTGCTGGAGAAAATAACAGTCACTTAAGTTGAATTGTTCATCAGAAAAGTTTTCTGGACTCAAAGCCATAAGCTCTAGTATATACTGTACACTAAGAGTTGTGTTGTAGAATAAAAAGGGGTCTCAGAGGTATGAGTTTACAAGGAGACCTGCCCAGTGATGTTGAACCACTGGCTGAAAGTAAATAATTGTTGTAATTCAGGGACCCTGAAGGATGAAACCAGTGATTTGGGAAACTCCTTGACCTGTTGTGTAGAAGAGTTATAGCTGTGTTTTCACACTAACCTTGTACAGAAATATGGAGCTGCTTGGATCAAGAAGGTCCATGTCAATCTCAAAGGACGCAGTACCATCTGCATTGACTTGAATAGGTTTCAGGTTGGACAAGCTTTTGACAAACTGGAACAAAAACAGAACAAAATTGAAAGCAATATTTAAAATTGGATTAGTTATAGACCATGTGTAGTCGACATCAATATCCAAACGTCACAAATGACAGACCTGAGCTTGTTCTTCCTCCCTTTCTTTCTTCATCTCATTCAGTTTCTTGAGCATCCAACGAAAGTCAGTCACTCCAAACTCCGTACAGATTCTCTCATAATCTTTCTTTTCAGCGCTCATCAGGAGCTCCCAAAATTTAGGATCAATCTCACCCTCTTTTCTCTCTTGTTGCTCAGCTTTCGGACGGATCTTGCTGGAATTTATAATAAGGCGCATGTAGATGAAGAATTAGAGAAATCTACTGAACAGATAACTTTATCAACATATATGACTCAAACCTGCCTTTTCCTTTTTAGGACAGTTTTGAAATTCCCATCGGTGGCCTCTGCTGCCTGTTGTATTGCTTTATTCTTTTTGAAACCAACTGAAAGTAGAAGAGGGTACTCACGTTATTAATATAATCATGTAATTAACATACAAGAGGGACTACTGAGTGATACAGCGAGTTCTGGGTGAGTGTAATGCAGAACAGGAATTGAAGTAGTGAAGTGTCAATTTGAATCCAAGTGTGCTCAATTTTCAAGTAGATTTAGGAGGATGCTTGAGTGTGTTTGCCATGTCAGATTACATCACTCTGTATAATACTGCTTACATTAATTTCACATATCAATAGCAGGCGAACAGTCCTTACCTTCAATAACATTCAGAACAACTGTCACCACGGCTTGTCCAAATTCATTCACGGCAAAGCATTTATAGGTGTCAGCTTGATCCGGTTGGACATTTGGCATCTGAAAGGTAAGAGACATGCTTAATATAATGGAGCTAGCGGGTAAAGTTGTTGGCTTTGTGGTTGATTTTAATGATTTAAACCAGTTCACAGTTGTTGTTTTTTTATCGAATGTGTTAAGTGCACCCTGCAGCCCTGTCAGATCAGCTCAAGTGCCAGATAATTGACACCATTTGTTGAAGTTGTTTTGATTTTAATTTGGATGTTCAGAGTGGATATTATCAGAAAAGTAGATAATATGTGCCAAGCTCCGTCGGTTTTTTTTCTTTTTCTGGTTATAATACCACCACCGCTTGGAATGGAATAAGCTACATTTTCCAACCATGCATCGATTACTTTTGGAAAACTTTTACAACTTTTTCTGCTTGCTTGCTAACTAGTTTGTATGCAACACATGATGTTAAGGTTTCAAAACTCACTCGTCTGTATAATCGACCTACCACCAACTAATAATTATATCTTTTGTGTTTATTTCAACATGTCCTGATATCAAAAGGACAGAGTTGGCTGGTTGCCAGTAGCTTAGGTTACGTTACAAGTTAGGCTACAAGTTATGTTCCGTTATGTTATGTTACATGTTTCAACACAATTTTATTGTTATTTTTTAAGACCACAATTCACATTGTCTCAGTGGGCTTTACAATCTGTATGGTGAACGACATCCTCTGTTCTTACACCTTTCTTTCGCGGTTTGGTTTGGTTAGTTTGGTTAGGTTTCGAAGTGGTCATGGTTTGGATTAAAATTTGTGTGTTACCTTGTGCAAGTAGCATAATGTCAGTACATGATGTACATTACGCAAGTTAACTTACATCATCTTACTTAAGTTAAACAAGTCAACAATCGAAAAGTGTTTATCTCGCGAGGATGGGCTGCTCAACAAACTTTCCATTGTCGTCCTGGCAACTGCAAAATGACCCACATGGGTAGGTTGGTAGTTGTTTGGGACCAAATAACAGCAATAGTTGAATAATATGTATCCTTTTGACATCTTGCATATGACAGACCAATTTCATTTAAATACTCTGGTACAATTACAGGCTGCTTTTGCTGCCTGATGGGTAGCAGTAAGTTGACAGGGTATGTGAGTAGACATGTCCACTCCAGCCCATTTCATCAAGCTGACTTAGTTGAGTTTCTTCTCTGAGGATGAGTAAAATCACTTATTGAAGAAAAAGCAACTGGCAAAGCACACTGATGGGGCGGAAGACTTTAATGTAATCAAATAGCTTCTTCTTTTTCTCCCTCTCCTTCGCTTCCTATTTATCTATTTTTCTCGGTGCTATTTTTACCACTCCTTTATACAGCATGTTGCTGTATAGCATCACTGCGATTGGATAGCCCGTATCACTTGCCTCAAATGTGTGCTCATTGGAATTGGGATCATATTTAGTCTGGTATCTTGAAGTATCAGACACATCTCCATTATTTCTGCTCCATGTTACGGTCGGCTGTGGGTCTCCAGTGACAATGGCTTTGAAAAAAGCGAATTTACCTATGAGAAAAGATAGACAAGGTCACCACGTGCTCTTTATTTATCTTTTTAAACAGATGCAAGTATATTTATTTAAATATTTCTGATATTAAGTATGATTACTGACTTGTATTATATACCATAATTGCATAAAATGCTTGATGCCATTATAAAACTGCAGAATTTGCCAAATGCAAAAATGACCTCAGCAAAGACTTTTGACAATCTTATCACTTTTCCTGGATGAAATTGAAGTCAGCATGAGTTAAATTCTTTCTGACTGACACAGAAGTGTGGGTGTTGAATGGCAAAGCTCTGCTCCCGCTGGCCCACTGCACAAACGTCATGGATCTAATTCATTATGCAGAATCATGGAAATTTTAGGTTGGAATATTCTGTGATGTTAATGTTAAAATTATTCTTATACTATCTGTCTTACCTTCTTGGATGGTCAAAGCAATTGGCTTGCGGGTGAAGTCTGGATGGCTCTTTCCCTCTGGCAGTGACTCAATAAACTGTGTAATCATCACCCCGGGGACCCTAGATTTTTTCTTGATCCCCACTGTCGGCATCAGAAAATGAAATGTCAGCGGCAATACATTTGACGCTTAAAAAGAGAGAAGAATGAAAACATGACCATCCAACCCTCAACACCTGTTGCTGTTTTTTAATCCATTCATCAACCACGTAAATCACGCTGAAACACATTCTAATACACGACATATTAGAATGTTTATTGTTACTCCCTGTATCAGTTTCATCATCCTGTAACAGCTGTACGTATGTGACATGTTCAATATATTTACATTGACAACTTTATCTTTTTAAATCTTGTCCTTGGGAATCCATGCCTGAAAATCAACCTGAGAACAGATATGTAGTGATGCAACTACATATCCACGCACAAACTATATGTGCGCTCATATAGTTTATTAATAAATCCATTGCATATCAGTTCTTCATGCCTTCGTGAGCAGTCAGGAGGGAAAACCGACAGTCGATGGCGGCCTCTCCCTTGTCCCCTAAGCTTACCAAGGTAATTCTCTTCATCAGGACCTGACAAGGCACACGTTGAAGAGCATATACAGCACATGTCAGCATGGCATTATAATGGGATTACAGATTTGATTTAAATAATTAAACAGAGGGACAGTAAATAGAATAGTGGAGCGGCATTTGCAGATGCACCTAATGGCTAAATTGTAAGATTTGGGAGCACAGGTTACACAATGTCATAGTTTCATCAATTTTGGAAACATTTGGCATGTCAGATTGCAGCATTATTCAACAGGATCCATGTATATGTGTGTCAAGCCCATGTTGTTGATCGACTTCTCAGTGTGTGGCGTTGTAATCAGACTGCAATGTACATATGTCTACATCTTTTATGAGCTCCTGCTGGCCTCAAATAGACTACATGTGCATGCAGCAGTAAAGTCTAAGTATGGTTGTTAACGGATAAATTGAGGCCTTGAACCTCCTGAACAAGCTGATTTTAACAGTATTACAGCTGGAGACAGCTGAGATCTCCATGGCTGATATGTTTCTGTTATAATAGCAGGTAATTAATCATCTGAGGTGTCGTAGAGACTTAAAATAATTGACATATTCATCATCACCTTTAGATTCATTCACAAATGGATCTCATCAGCCTCGTTCTGTCAATTCTGTTTGACTCTGACTGGGAAGTGTTTCATCTTATTTTGAGTTTGTCAGAGTCTGTTAAGAAGGTCAGGGAAGGCTTGATTAGAGGCGAGCATTGTGTTCATCATAATTAGTGCATATTCTTGACCTATTTAGGACCAAGTGCATGTACCTGTAATAGCTTCCCTAATGGTTAGGCCAAAACAAACTCAATATTTACGTAAGGTGAATAAATAATATACCTTTGATCACCATTTTCTATAACAAAGAGAAAAGTCTCCCCTTGATTTAAGACTAAATAGAATCCACTCATCCAATCAGAGGATATCTCAGTTTACTCCCTGGGTCCAGGTTACTGGTTTTCTTTGGTTACTTGTCACCTCTGTGTTGCAAACAGATCTTCATAGATTTGAATAAAAGAACAAACATTAACTGTTGAGTTTTCGTACAGTCACACTGGACTTAATGTTCTTTTTTATTCACTCCTTTAGAAAAAGAGATCCCACTTAATTGCTTACCTTGGCCAGTGGCTGTCCCATCCTTCACGCCAGATTTTCTGAACATCTTGGGTCCTTGGATTCCTGGATAGACTCAGCAGGAATTTCCTAACTGCAACAGATAATTGATTTATTATTTCAAATTGCACGAGTAAATTGTAAAAATTGTATTCACTTCTCCAAGAGCCTCAATTAATAGCAAGAAAGGCTCCTGTGGTGTTGATTTTTTTAGTTGAATGCACGCTACAAGATTACAGAACAAATGCAAACCTCCCAGAGTAATTTTAGGATTAGATAAATTTATGTAAAATGTTATTTGGAGGATCACAAGATTCTGGAGGGGGTGGTTATTTGAACAGAATGCTTAAAACATACGTTACAAAATAAAACCTATCATGGTCGGAAAAATGCTTTTTGTTTTAAAAAGCCTCTGCCAAACATTACCATTGGCCATGATTGTGACTCAGACCCTCAGCATGCAGTAAAAGAACACAAAACATGATCGTCTGCATGCTGAGGTTTATCACATTCCCCCAAAATAAAATCCTTGAAATCAAATATGGAGTGTAGAATTTCAGCTCAACCTCATGATGGAATTTCCAGCTCCAACTATCCTTACTGCAGGGGTGTTTGTTGTCACCTTAAGCCGCAGCATGCTGGCTTGATGTTCAAATGACTACATGCTTATCAAATGAACCTTTTTATGATCTGTCAGATCCATCCGCAGCAGGGACCTCCAATAGAACATAGCATCTTTCATTACCCACATGATTGCTAAACTTAGAATGACAAATGTCACCTCACAAAAATAGACCGATGGAACATTAATTGAAACGGAATCAGTGTTGCTGAGGCTTAAGGGGATTTACAGATATGCTAATATTTGTTTAGAAAGACAACTGTATGAGAGGAATATATTAAATTCACAAGACTGACATACAAAATCATCCCGACTAGCAAATTAAAAGTTGCTGCATGCTCCACTTTGATCATTGCAGTATTACGATTTACTTTATACCAATACCAAACATCCACGTACAGTATTTGACTTATTCCTTTTATTGTAAAATTTTTTAATCTTATGGATATTTTTTTTTATTTACTTTGATACATCATGATCTTAGTACTTTGATGTCATCATCATCTTCATCCCAATTATCAATGTATTACTTATCGTTGTGAGGTCAGTCAACAGTTTATATTTCTGTGACTACCTTTCAAAAATTCAGCATTAAACAAGTTAAACAAATTGAGCTTAGGCTTGAATAGGCAACACAGGGACAGAAGAGGGGATCATGTTTCATGTCACGTTACATTATACTCACATATGGGTGATAACAAAGTATATGGTTGATATTATCAAGACAGATCAGTCAAAATATTACACCTCATAAAACCAGGTGGTAAAGAATAAAAAAAGAAAGAAATTACATTGATTAAGCTTTGTGAGTTTTGTAGTAAAGGTGACTGTGTGAGCTAGAATATATGTTCTGGTACAGCTGCAGGATTTTACTGTTATCCCCTGGACTGTTTGTTGTCCCAGGTCTTTAGTTAATAGCTTTGGTGGAGACATGATCGTGTTCCCAAATATTGATTGTAATCTGCACCGACCACTAACATCAACACTGCACACATACATGCTGTGTATCTGTAACTGTCTGATTGAAAATAGATTGGAACAGACTGGGCGTACCTATCCAGCTGTATTGCTGAGAGTAAATGTGAAAAATCGATCGGGAAAATATGTCCTAAAACTAAATATTGCTGATGCTGTCTGAACTGTGTAATTTATTTTTCTCGTTGTCACAAGATGAGTTTGAACTACCACCAACAGCCCTGTTGATCATCACTATATGCTCTAAACTTAGAATACCCCACTGAACCAGACTGTTTGATGTGTCAGCACATGCACGCCAGAGGAGAGGCATGATGTGTTTGTGCATTTTACATGAGCTGAGTTATGCATCTCTGATTTTGCAGTCAGAGCAGGTGTAAATGCAGTGCAGCAGTCACCTCAGGCTGTAAAGCTCCTCACTTTTAAGGTGAATCAGCAACAAACACATACTTGCTGACGGACCGACTGAAAGACTGTTGAGCTCTATGTAGTTGCTACCATCACTAATAAGGTAGTGCATCTTCCTGCTAGTGCTCTTTCAGCACTTAAGTCAAGCATAAGAACTCAACTTTGCATCTTTTCAACATAGACAGATTAATGTAATAATGAATCATCTTATTGGAGATTTAACTGTTTCTAAGTTCTACTAAATTCACATTATAAGAGAAAATTTTATCTGAATAAACTGACTAAGACGTGAGATTGATAATCATGATTAAATGCTCTGGAAAACTGTTGAAAACTGCTGCCACAGTGCTGTTGACAAAGTCAACACATTGAACTTTCAGTCCGGATATGATTGACTACCCATAACCTTTCTCATGTAAAGTATTTGCACAAACGTAGCAGCACCCATTATAGGCGCGTGATATTCTAGGGTGTCGATGGTCTACGGCTGTTGGAAGACGAGAAAACTGGATTGTCATCCGATACGTCACATGCCACATAAAACTGTGAACATCCCATCTTGTACGTCTTAATATGCCTGTAAATCACTGTCGACATGACCAGTGAGTCGTGCCACAGTGAAACCTGCTCAGTACAGCAAGTTTAAACACATGAGGATTACCTTATTCTGCTGTTCTGGGGAGCAAAAAGAGATACTACTACTACTTTACCACTTCCCAACTCATTATATGTGATTTTTAAGTAGGTAAATATAGCAATTAAGTGTGTACAATATATGCTAAATATGATATGCTTTACATGACTACAATTAAAATTTTTGTGCTAAGTCAACATTATGAGCTGTACGCCGAGCAAATGGCCTTCTCACTGCGAGAGTTGTTTTTTATGGGTTCCATGTGGCCTGTGTTGCATGCTGCTGTTTAACGCCACCAGCTGCTTATGTGACCAGCGCTGAAATACAGCACGGGACGGTATACTCAAGAGACCGAGCGCATCATAAAAATGATGAAAGGGAAACGCATCTAAGGGCATGTTCAGAAAGCGTGTTGCTATCTATGGAGTAGATGTGGAGAGTTGCAGGTTTGCTTAAATTGGGTTATTACCAAAGTCTCTTTTTTGCCTTCGTGCAGAGGCATTTTATTAGTTGCAATGTATCTTTTTCAGTAGCTATAAAAACTGGAGGAACAAGTGAACGTGCAAAGTAGACCCTTCGCAGTGTTGTGGTAAATATGAGAATGAAAGAAGGATGCTCCTGAAAAGTTGATTATTTTTCTAAACCAAAGGACAATAGTCATTGTTAATGTTTTTTGTTTAGCTTATTTACGTACAAAATCATCTGTGGGTGGTGGATATGGATAGAATAGTGAATATTCTTGAACTGTTTTGATTTGGCTTTTTACCAATATAAGTGTGATTAAGATGTGGCGACTACACTAACATTTGCCATCAATTTGAACTGAACAGAAGCTGTTAATGCTGTTGGAAGTACATGATCATATATTTTAATTTTTTTCCCTCCAGGATGTGACTCGGATAACTTTACTACTTCTGATTTTAATTTGCACAAGCCTTAACCATAACAGTAATAAAACACATTTTGAAAAAACACATTTGAGTCAAAAGCAGTTGAATCTAGACGCAATCCTACAGTGCTTTAAAAAATCTGAGTGACTAAAGAACAAAATGCCACAAGTACATACCACAGAAAAAAGGTAGCTCGGCTCCTTTAACAGGCAAACTTTTTCCACTGTTTGTCACATTAACTCAATGTTATCTTTGGACTAGATTAGAGTTAAACACTGTAGCCAACTGTAAATACTTAACACCTCCAACTAAGACTGTTGCAGTGTGTTAGGATGAATGATGAACCTACCTCAGTTCTCCTTGGCTCTCCTCTTGAGCAGTGCTGCTTCCCAGTCTGATATTTGAGTGTTGCCTCCCTGGTCCTCAAGCTATTAAATCCTTAGTGGAATGCCGAATGACTCCGCGACAAGCACCCACGTTGTCGGACGAGGTGCCATGCCAAGAAAGGGGATTGCTTTTTTGTTTTTGGCATAAATCACAACCTCTAGCAAGGGGGAGGAGGGAGAGCCAAGGTTGGCTACATGCTTCAGGATGGGATGACCATGACTGGGACTGTGGAGCTTTTGCAGGGGTCGTCTTAGGGATATGTATATTCTGTCAGTTCTTGTAATGCGTTGATTGTCCGCTTTAATTATCTGTGTCAATTTTTCAATTTTGAGTTGACTTTTCTACACTTAGTGATTACATGATTCTGTCATGTTATCATTTACCTTTCTTATGGCTGTTAGATTTGACAGTTATGCCAGTGTGTATGTTGACACTGGGATTGAGGAGGTGAAAGTTAGATTGTGCTCGGAGCAGAAGTGTTGACAGCCGAGTATGCTCGCGTTGACACTCTTATGAAATTACGAGAACAACAAAACCTTATATTAATATTTAGATGCACTAATGACTCCTATTGACACCAACTAAATATACAGAGTGTTTATAGGATGTCTTGGCAGTCTTGAATAGTTTCTTTAAACATTATACAGTGGTAAAAGTGTGTGCCCAGGATCCTTGGAAGAAGACTAATCTTATAAATCGCCACAGACTTGTCTTTTAAGATGAGATAATGTTGCATAATTTCTAGTTATCTTGGAGATGATATCTCTATAAGTCTTTCATTGGAAATTGTATGTTTAATGAGATACCAGTTGCATTTTTCCAGAAAAACTTGTGTTTTTACATCTTTTACATAGAAATACATATCAAATCATTGAGGCCTTTTTACGGCAGTGGGCAAAGTCTGTCTTAAATCCACAAACAAACAATAACTAATTAAAACTACACTGAAACAACGACTTTCTTTTCACAGACATGTTTGCTTAATCTTGTTAATCTCTCATCTCGTATCTGAGCATTTTTTCTAGAACCTCGACATAACAAAGCAAAAGAAAATTCGTTCTCATTCAGGTGATCGCCAAAAACAATCTGTCGAGTAATAAAGGCCATACTTTTGTAAAGTGGCTACAACCCATTCAATGCTAAGTACCAGATGTGTTTGATGGTGTCCTGTAAGTGTTATTAGGCACAAAGAAGAGGGTTTCGTCTGAAACTAATTTAAATGGAAATTTGGTTCAGCAGAGGGCTTTTTCATCTATCTTATGACTCAAGGTGTTCTGTAAAGAACCAGCCTCACTCTTAACATGATAATGTATTGAGACAAACTGAAAAAAACACTTAACACATCCCACCACATGCTCTACGGGTGATACATTGCAGGTCCTCAAGTATTTAATTGGGGTTTTATTAACCGCATGGCTATGTGGTCTACATTTAATTAACCTGCCACTTAAAACCAAATGGGAACAAACCATACAGCGAGTTGTTTGAATAGATGGCTGAAATGAAGTGGTGTATGATGATGAATCGAATCACTGAACGTATGTCTTCGATTAGTGGTTTGGGAAAATATGAGCACATCAGGCTGAAAGGCTGCTCTGAGAGACGCATCAGCCTTATAAGAAAAAATAAATAACCCTTTTTAAAATTAGAAATATCTATCATACATCCGGACCACCTTGAGGATATTGACTTACATGTGAAAAGTCATTCGGATTCCTCATGGAGTCTGGGTTGCTGCAATTTTAAACCGCCACCCAGTTATTGTGGTGTTAGTAATAACAGAAGTATGTTCACTTTGAGCACGATTGTGTATGTGTGTGGATATTTCAAGCCGTGTAATAAAAGTGGATGCGTGGCTCAGGCACTGTGACTGTGTGACTGTTCTCAGGCATGGGAAGCTGATATGAGAGGCTTGATGTTCTTGAAGGCATTTATTGCAAGAGGTCATTGAAGTCAGGCGCTTTGAATTCTTCACTGCAAAAAACAATGGCAAAAGAACCTGACATTACACAACCCAGTGCAACATGGACAAAGGTAAACCCATCTGTGTGTTGGCAATCAACACAGGAATATACTCTGAATCAACCTTATCAATAGTATAAGTAGTTAAGTCTAGTGGAAAAAAAGCCTCTAAAGCATCTGTATTTAAAAAAAATTTTTTTTTAAAGGTGTGTTTTCATTTTAAATCTTTTGTACTACATATTAAACAGCAACAGTACTTGTAATGTTATATTCTTAGCATACATAACTACTATTGGCATGTGTGAAGTGGCTTTTAAATGTCAAAGCCTACTACTATAAATTCCAAGTAAAGAGGAGTGTCAATAGTAACAGGATGCCATGCAGCTACTGATAATATTAGTGTGTCCTGTGACTTTACACAGGAAGATGTCCAGTTGTTGGCAAGGTTGCACATGATATTGGATTATTTATGACTTTCCATAATAGACGCTCAATATCATGTGAAAGTGTGCAAACACATGCTGGCAGTAAAAGAGATATTTGAAGCCATGTGACAGTTGGCTAAGTGGAAGCATTGACCCGCACGCGAAGTTACAAAATGAAAAAAGGCACGATAAATGCCTCACAGGGCTAAAGGTAAACTGGATGTGATCACACACAACAAACATCTCCCTACAAGGTCAGGTACCACATAGAATTATTTTATCATTTTTATTTATACTAAAACAAACATCTTAGATATACTGTCAGACATTTCAGAACTTGATAATCGTTATATTTTTTCAGGCGAGCATGGGTTTATGTTTATTGCTACAGAACGATGAATGGTTGGATTGCACCTGAATGCAACAATAAGCCTTGGAAGAATCTAGATATTGACATCTTGGAGCACAGAAATTGTTGACAGGCCTTGTTACTGTGTCTGTTTGTCTGGTCTTTTGCCACTCAAGGATGGTTATGTCAGTTCTCCACCGCTTTGGTTGAGGATTTATTAACCTTAACAAAGCTTGGCTCTTGGTAAAGATCTGGTAGTTGCAAAAAGCAAGGTTAACAATTGATAAGTCCATAGTGAACTGCTAATAAATGCATAATGAAATGTCTTTGTTTTAATAAAGCAACAAAAACCTAGTATAGGTTTAACAGCAAAATAATGGACAAGTAGGTCAAACCTAATCAAAGTTTGTAATGCTATTGTAAACATTGTAAAATTATAACAAAACTCAAAGTTTTTAAATACATTCTCAAGCATAAATAAATTGTTATTTTTTAAGGGCTTCAGAATGTCATGTAATCTAACAATAACTTGTTTATTACACTTTATTACACTTATGTCTTCATAAAATTGTTGATAAGCATCTATTTAGGAAGACCGTGTTGCCTTCACTAAGAAGGTTATATTTTACCCCGTGTCTGTCTGTTTGTTGGTTGGTTTTGTCTGCAGAATTTCAGAAAAACTGAACAGATTTCTGTGAAAGGAAATGGAGGATGGGTTTCGGCCCAGAATAGACCCCATTAACTTTACTCGTGGATAAAAGGACGTATCCAGCAATTATTTTCACTTTCATCCCTATGGGTCAGTATTTGACGAATTGGGAATGAAGTTTTCTTTTCTTACACTTTTCTTACAAATAGGATCTTTAACATTGCACGATTTTCATTAATCTCCGTGGGGAAGATGCACAAATCTGAGTGCAATTCTAAATACCTTATAACTAACACTTATTACAAGGACCTAAATATAAGAGTTACCAATTATTTGCGTATTAGCATGCTGTCATTAGCATTTTCTCAAAGCACAGCGGTGTGTAATTATAGCCTCACAGAGTTAATAGAGTGCATGTAAAATGCTCATGATTGATTTAGGTTAAAGAGATGTTTGTTGTTGAAAATGGAGGATTTATTTACATTTTGACATAATGATGAATAATTCAAACAATAAATCGTCAAGCGTGCGACAGACTTGTCTAATGTGGGAGTTGTATGTTTATGGGTGGTCTAATGAGGTTTCACACGGAAATGCAGATTAAAACATTGGGACTCGCATGAAAGTGGACAAGTCTATCTTTAAATCAACAAACAAAAAACAGCTGATTGAAAATATCTTCAAATGACAGCTCACAGCATTGCATGTAAAGCTTTACAGAGCCACTGGAGAGCCTGTTGACAAAACATAAAGTGCCAAGCTCATGATTAAATTTAGGAGGAGAGAGAGAGAAAGAGAGGCAAATAACAAGACACTTTGTCTTTGAACAGGTAGGATTTATTTACATTGTGGCATAATTATTAAACACTAATAATCAATCAGACTATCATATCATAAACTTTCCATGACAGAGTAACTTAGGGAAACCAAGCAGCTTTTATGTCCTATTCAACAAAACAAAACAAAAACAGCAGTACAAACTAACTATAATCACAGCTCAGGGAAATATAGGCCAATAAATAAACATGCCCGGGTGTAAGATTAGCATATAATTAGTGGTGGATCTCGGATGTTTCCTGTCAAAGTGTTCTCTGGCTCCACTACATAAATGGAGTAGAATTTGCACTCAAACGCAGCAGAATCTCATAGTTTGAATCTGCAAGGTTTGTTATTGGCACTTTAAAACATTTTCCTTTCATCCTTTATTTTTGCTCTTCACATCACTGCAGTGATTCACCCAAAAAAAAAAAGCACAGATGAATGCAGGCTTTAGATCGGCACATCCTCCACAACGTTTCATTCATCTTCAGGAGTTCGGGCCAACTGAATCATCCTAATCTGAAAGAAGAGGGAGAGAAGGGAACAGTAAAGACATGCAGCCAGAGGAGTAGTTTTATGATGTGAACATTTTTTTTGATATGTTTTGTTTTACCTTTGACGACAAGTTTAGTTGAACACTCCACTCTGCCCAGATTGTTCTCTGCGATGACAGTGTAATTCCCGCTGTCCTTGGACCCGACTTTGAGTATCACCATGGAGCACACCCCACATGTGTTGGTGATGTAGTAGTTAGTGTTGGTGTTGAGGCTGATGTTGTTTCTGTACCAGGTAACATGGGGCCTGGGGTTTCCTGTCACCGCGCAGCTCATGTAGCACTCATAGCTCTCTGGACTGTTGTGTGTCTTCAGTGGAACAGAGAATGACGGAGGCACCTCGAAGCCGCAGTCCTTGGAGGCAGGAACGTTCAAAGAAAATGACTCTGAAAGGAAGCAAGTAAAAAGGAAAGAAAAGTCACAAGGGTGCGTTACATAATGATAGATATCCTTTCAATTTCTCTACCCTTTAGTCGTCTGGCAATTGATTCATTTATCTTGCTTTGCTGTCTAGCAGAATACTCAGAAATATAAAATGCTCTTCTTTTTATGCTGCATTTCATTTAGACAAAGCAAGCAAAACCTTCATTATCAATAATATCTGATGTTGCAGTATGCCCCTTTTGCACTTCGTTGATATTCTTTAATTTTGGAAAGGAGATCTTTTATGAAATTGTCGTCCATATTACACTCACACATCTATTCACATTTTATTTCTAATAGCTATGCACACAAATGGGGCTGCAGCTGGTTATTATTTTCATTGTTGCTTTAATCTAATTGATTTCTTGAATAATTATCTAGTTTATGAAATATCACATATCAAGTAACAAGAAACATCCATCACAGCTTCTCAGAGCACCAAGTGGTCTGTTAAAAAAGAAAAAGAAAACAGTCCAAAAGACAGAAACACAGCAAATCCTCAGATTTTAGAAGCTGCGATCAGTGAAAGTTTGTCACTTTTACTTGGAGCTCGTATTTGTCTCATCCCAGCTTGTCAAATACTGTTGCTTTCTGTCGGCGGCCCGTCATCACCCATAATCCCAAAGTGTCAGTATTTGACAAATTGAAAATTAGTCTAAAAAATCAACTACACACAGGAGTTTAAAATATCTGTATTATTAATGACTAATCAATATATAAAAATGCCGATACGTCTTTTTTTTTTTTTTTTGGCCTGACAAATCGATTATTTGATTATTTTCACTAATTTGGCTTTAAAAAGAGCTAAGAGTCGGGGGTCCTTGATAGTTATATTTAATTTAGATTTTTGTTTTTAACATATAGGCTATAATTTATGTTGACCAGATGTGACATACTGACTTTGTCTTGTCTGAGTTAAGCCTTTTTTTGAATGTGGTTTAAATGTGTTGTCATGTTATTTATTTATTTATTTATTTATTTATTTATTTATTTATATATGTTTTGTCTTCCTGTCTTGTTTCACTTTGTTGTTAAGATTCTGGGTCTTTGTTTTGTTGATGTGCAAATGTATACTGTATATTGAGAAATCTTAATAAAACCTTGTAGAAAAAATGGAGAAGTTTTCATTTGATTGTCAGTTGTTGAATTAATCATGACTAATCAATTCAGCTCTATGCTTCACAGTTTCCATTCGCTGTCATTAAACCTGCCTTTTACTCTCTTCACTTCCCAGATTGCTGAATCAGAGGGTTTGGAAAGCCCCATGTCGTTCTTGGCATAGACCCGGAACTTGTACTGCCTTCCGGGCATGACATTGATGGCGGTGAACTTGTTGTTGAAGAGATGGTCTGCCACAGTTTGCCAAGTACGCTTGACAGAATCAAGCTTGGTGATCATGTAGTGAAGCCTGTCGTCTTTCTTCTCATCTGGAGAGGGATCCCAGGAGACCGTCACTGTTCCTGACACGTTCTCATCCAGCTCCACAGGGCCTGGAGGCTTGGGGTCATCTGCAAACAGGTAGAAAAAGATCTACCGTAAATATCTTAATGCTTATGTTGACAATGATACACTCAGTCTTAAGATCTTTGCATTTTCCCAACAATCCCTCAAGTCTAAAGTGTACACTTGTAAAGTTGTTGTATATATTTTATTCATTTAGCACTCCTGAAGGGCTTAAAATCTAAATTCTGGCCATATCGATACAATTTTTGCTTCTTCTTCCTCACTTTGAAGTGATCTTTTAAATCACATTAACAATCCATAAAGCTTAGTTGCTCGTTTGATTAAGTTTTCTTCACTGTACCTGTGATTCTTATCTCAACACTAGAGGTCTCATGACCAACGAGGTTCTTGACGACAATAGTGTAGATCCCAGTGTCATGACGCTCTGATGAGGGGATCATCAACTGCGATGATGTGTCTGAGTTGCTCACTTTCACGTGCTTGGCAACGGGATGACCGTCCTTCAGCCATTTGATAGACGGTATCGGAGAGGCCTGTCAACAATAATAATAGTAATTATTATTTATAGAGCACTTCAAAATCCTTGTAAACAAAGAGCCTCACAAAGTCAGCAAGATAAAACAGTTGAGTGGCTAAAATCACCAGGTTTGAAAATAAAACAGAAAAACATGAAATAAAAACAAAAACACAACAGATAAAAAAACATCAGGAAGCAACACAACAGGTAGAAAAACAAAACAAGGATACATAAAAAAGACACAGCAGATACAAACACAAAAAAATGAAAAACAAGAGAACAGTAAAAAAA
>CAEMYA010000009.1:4026488-4040008 GCA_903131615.1 Diplodus sargus
AAAAGACAATATTAAACTCAACTCAAATAGGACATGAAAGGACTCTTTTGTCTGAATGTTATACTGAACCTGGAAGTTGAAGTTTATGCGAGTAGCGTTGCCAGCTTTCATTACCACAAAGGTCTTAATTTTCCTGTCAGTGAAGTGAGGTTTCACTGTCACAATGTGGAGAGAGAGTTTCAGACAAAATTAATGAGAGAAAATGATGTAATGAAGGTAAAATGAGTAAAAATTCTGACTGAAGACAGGTCATGATTTCCACTGACTCACCAGGGGGAGGCATTGCGATGATATAATTGTCCAGCTCTTGTGGCTCACCGTCTCCACCCTCGTTGGTGGCTAAAACTCTTACCCAGTACATGGCCATTGAC
The DNA here is from genome assembly GCA_903131615.1 of Diplodus sargus. Lineage (NCBI taxonomy): Eukaryota > Metazoa > Chordata > Actinopteri > Spariformes > Sparidae > Diplodus > Diplodus sargus. The sequence continues at coordinate 4,026,860 of CAEMYA010000009.1, forward strand.
TTCAGACCCATAATAGTATAGGAGTTTATAATGATAGCAGTGGAGTTGCAGCGACTCCATTCTGGGTCTTCAGCTGGTCTGAGCTCCACAAAGTATCCTTTGGACTCATCTTGAACCCCCTCCTCCTCTGTGGGTTTGGTCCAGCCCAGCGATAAGGTGCTGTATGTGGAGTCTGTCACCTTCAGGTCAATAACTTTACCAGGGGGCTCTAAGAGGGTAAACAATTAGCATCCAAGAACCGAGACATGAGGAATTAAGCATTGAGATTGCTGTTTTGGATTGTCACTCACTCTTTGGATCTCTTGCAAACACAAATTCAGATGGTGTACTTGGTTCTCCGGCACCAGAAATGTTGATAGCTGATACACGGAACTCGTACTCGAATCCTTCAACAACATCCTTCACTCCGTAGTTTTTCTCTGTTGGCATGTCAAACAGTATAGTGAAGACCACAAAATATCTATAAACATTTTTTTTTGTTACATCTGTAGTTTAAGTAAACAAATACATTAGATCTTGAACATCAAAAGTTCTTCACCTTTGATGGGCTCGTTGGCTGGGTTGACCATGCCCCACAGATTACTGCCATTCTTGCGTTTCTCCACATTGTATCCCAAAAGGTCGGTGCCTCCAGTATTACTGGGTGCAGACCAAGTCAGATTGATGCAGTCTTTGAACGCACTAACAACTTTTGGTTGGGAGGGAGCTCCAGGGTACGCTGAAAGAATGATTCAAATTTAGAAAATGTCACTTTCACACTGTCACAGATACAACTGGTGTGCTTGTAAGAAGGCTTACCCTTTGTCCCTGCCTGGATGTCATCGGTCTCCATCATCTCACTGACACCTTGATCAGTTTCAGCCCTGACGTGGTAGCAGTACTTCCTGCCATGATCCACATCAACGTCCCTGTATTTAGGCTCTGGACCCATCTTGCCCAGTTTCTTCCAGCTGTTTCTGCCAATTTGCTGGCGCTCCAGGATGTAGTCTGTGATTGGGGAGCCGCCATCGTCTTTTGGAGGCCTCCATTTGAACTCAATGCAAGTTGAGGTACTCTCAATAATATCCACAGGGTTGAGAGGTGGTGTTGGTCTATCTGTAGCAAGACAAGAGAATAAAGAACAACCCCACTCATAAACATGTCTTGCATGTATGGGACTCTTCCAAATGAAGAACATAAAGGTCTTAAAATGCAGCATACAAACCTAATACAACAAGCTGTGTGATGGCTTCAGTTGTTCCACATTCATTTTTAATCTTGATCTTGATTTCTCCTGAGGATTTGCGTTTGCACTTGGTTAGCAGCAGGCGGGTGTGTGACTCGGACTTCTCAATCTTGATACCGCTGTCCTCCAGCAGCTCCTCCCCTTCATGGTACCACTGTATCTTCATGGGTTCACGCCCAACAAAGGTCATCTTGAATGCTGCATCTTTCCCAGATTTGATTATAACTGGCTTCCTGAACTCCGTGAGGTCATCTGAGTTAAGTCTTGGAGGATCTAGAATAACAAACACACATATTTTCAAACTTTTATCACTCAGCTAAGACAAATACTGTTTTACTATTTTTTGAACTGCAGCTGCCCTTTGTTTGACTTAAGTTGGAGTATCTCAAATTGACTGAGTACGATACCTTCAACTTTGAGCTCAGCTTCTGTTTTGCGGCCGTCGGCTTCACATCGGTACTTTCCAGCATCATCCTCTGTGCAGTTTTTGATAATTAGCTTGCGATAAGTCTCATCCTTAACAATGCAGATATTGTCTGTAGCCGTTATCTGAAATGCACACACACACACACAAACACACACACACACACACATACGTTAACACACTTTAACACCTTACACTGTTACTTTATCAACTCCTGTGTTCCTCACCTCTTGACCATCTTTGTACCAGACTCCGTCACATTCCTCACTGCTCAGCCTGCAGACCAGTTCTGCATCAGTACCAATGACGGCGGTCACATCTGACAGTCCGCCGGTGAAATATACTCCTGGGTCTGAGGGAAATACAACCTTGCTGTTGACTGTGAACAGGAATATATGAACAACTTTACAGTAAGTTAATTTCTATGTTTTGATGCATCTTACCAACGACTGTATCAGGGACAAGTGGGCCTTTTCTCTCTCTCTTCTTTTTCCCTTTAACAGGCTCCTCTTCTTCAGCATCCTCAGCAGGAGCCTCTCCCTCCTTTGCCTCTACCTTCTTCTTGGGTTCTGATGATGCAGATTCCTCCTTTTCTTCTCCTTCTCCTTCTTCTTCTTCATCCTCATCCTCTTCCTCTTCTACATCATCCCCCTCTTCCACAACAGCGGTTCCATCTGCACCTTCTGCCTTTACCTTTGTCTTCTTTGTCTTTGCTTTTTCCTTTTCCTTCCCCTTTTCCTTCGTTTTAGCTTTAGCTTTAGCTTTAGCTTTAGCTTCAGCCAGAGCTTTGGCTTTGGCTTCTGCTTCAGCTTTTGCTTTAGCCTCAGCCTCTGCTGCTGCTTCGGCGGCTGCTGCAGCTGCTGCTTCTGCCTCTGCCTTTGCCTTTGCAATCAGCTCTTCTTTCTGTTTCTGTACTATAGCCTGCTGCTCCTGGGCAATCCTCAAAAGTTCATCTCCACCACCACCTGCTCTGGTTGTTTTGCGAGCTTTCTTCTTTCCCCGTGAGTTTGGATCAGTGTCAACTAATGAGGAAATACCCAGTACCAGAACATTGTCAACATTTTCAATGATTGAAAACTTGCACTAAAAAATCTGGAAATGTTTTATTTAAAATTCGTAAACAGTACCTTCCACTATAAGCCAGGCATTGCAGGATGAGTTTCCAGCCACAGCTGCATAAATTCCCTTGTCCAGTGGCATGCAGTCCTTTACCACCAGTGTGTGAATCAGCATGTCCTCTGACACAAGGATGTCAAATTTCTCCCCTTGCTCCAATGGGATGTTCTTTCCCTTCCAAGTTATCTTTTTCAGGGGTTGTGAGACGAGACACTCAAACACAGCATCCTCTCTTTCCTCTGCTTTCACATCTTGAATCTTGACCAAGAATTCCACCTCGGGAACTAGATGAAACACACAATTACAGCTTAACGTTATATCTTGTGCTTCCCAGGGGCGCTGCCAGGGATTTTGGGCCCCATGAAAAAAAATCTAGTTTGGCCCTTGTATAGGTTGCCCATGTCTCAAAGGGCCCCCTGTCAGTGCTCGGCCCTTGGAATCGTCCTAACCTTTCCCCCCCTGGCGGCACCCCTGGTGCTTCCTGTCACAGGACAACTCGTGTGACAAATGTAACTGTTTTCTACATGCCAAATGGCACTATGCACATATTACAGTTGTGTATAGATAATTAATTTGGTGCATCGTCTTACGTTTGAAGTCGGTCGAGAAAATCTTAACCCCATCAACCTCGACTTGGTACAGCCCTGCATCTTCGGGGTCGACACCATTGATGCTAAACACAAACTTCTTTCCCACTTGCTTCAATCCATGTTTCACCTCCATCTCAGCATCAAAAGGAATCATAATTCCATCCTGTTTCAACATAAGCAGTCATTATTGCCTTAGAAATATGCAAGGGGCCAGCAAGTGTGTCTGCTTTCATTTAATTTATTCATGAAAAAAAGTACATATGTAAAAGGAAACATCTCACCTTGTATATGAAGATTTTGCTGGTGGGGTCTTTCAGTGACATTTCAAGTTCAAACTCTGCAAGACCGTCATCTTTAAGTTCGATTGGCTTTAGGTTGCATAGTCTTTCTACAACCTGTAGTAATTCAAAATGAAAAGAAAATGTTTACTGCTGTGAAAATGTTTACATTGTTTTATTCAGCGTATCAGGCTGTGTACATGCTATACATTGACATTTAGATGAAGCTGAAACATACCCTTTCTTGCTCTTGCTCTCTTTCGATCTTCTTCTCACTTAGTTTCTTCAGCATCCTGCGAAAGTCAGTGACACCATACTGGGCACAGATGGACTCGTAGTCTTTCTTGTCTGCACTCATCAGCAGTTCCCAAAACTTTTCATCAATTTCGGGTTTTTTCTCTTCCTTTTGATCCATATCAACCCTGCATAAAGAAAAACAAGCATTTGTAACACTTTGAAGTAACAATCGCACATGGCAAGGAACATTTATTCATTTATTTTTTTTACTGCTTACTTGTGTTTTAGGGCCTTTTTGAAGTCCTCAGGTGTATCTCGGATAGCTACAACAACAGCATGGTTAAAAATGTCATCCAATGAGAGACTGACTTTGAATTATTATAGATTAAATGTAGGCATACCTGTTCTCGATTCCTGCAAGGCTCTGTTTTTTTTAAAGCCAACTAAAGAGGTAGAAAGACAGTGTAGTGAGGTGGATGCAGTTTGTCTTAGTTTCGCTATAATTTGTAATGGAATAGAAGTAACTGACCCTCAATAACATTAAGCGCAGCAGTCACAACGGCTTTTCCATATTCATTTCTGGCATAGCACTTGTACGTGTCAGCGTGATCCACCGTTACACCAGGCATCTATCAATCAATACCTGATTATTATTATTTTTGGCAAAACCAGGATAGTGTAAGACAGCTTTATCGATCCTTTGGTTTAGAATTTATTCAGATGAGCATTTCTTACGCCACATGGTCAGTGATCTCACCTGTAGTTGATATTCACCAGAACTGGGTTCAAAGCTGATTTTGTACTTTTCTTCATCGATTTCCCCATTATTTCTCATCCAGGTCACAGTGGGTGCTGGTTTGCCTGTAATGACTGCTTTGAAGACAGCCAGCTTTCCTACAGCAACAAGAATATGTTGTTATGTTATCTTAGAAAATTAAAAAAAGAAGTAAGGTTATGCGTGTGATCAGAGGTGGTTCTTTACCTTCTTGAATAGTTATAGCAATGGGTTTCCGGGTGAAGTCTGGAAGGGTCATGCCTTCAGGTATCTCCTCCACATATTGGGTAATCATAACTCCGGGCACCTTTGACCTCTTTCTGATTTTCACTGTCATTAAATGAGATAAGTAATTGCATTATTTACACTTGTGAAGGAGCTTTGAGTGGTTTAATACAATCATAGTCCACAAACCCTCTCAGTCTGTGCATTTAGTTTAAAATGCATATTTTATTGTTTGGCAGTGAAAAATAATTTATTTACTTACCCTGCCCCGGAGCCGTGGGCTCGTCATCCTTGGCTTTACGTATTTTAAACATCTTGACTGAGACAACAGCTTCTCTGTGAATAAAAAAATGTTATCATGCACATAAAAGGCAACACTGTTTGGAACACATACATACCATTTTAATCGGTCCTCACTTTGGCGGTCGCTTGGAATATTTAATAAGGTTATTTTTGCCTATGTTAGCGCTTACTGTAACATATCCTAGAACTTCAATGCAGTCTGGGGCTTTTAGCATGGCTTGACCACTGTTAGCAACCATCCCCATCTGTCTGACATGCGGTTAATCTCTTCCAGATGGTCTGAATCTGTAATGGGTTTCACTTATCATTGTTTTAACAAGCAGCTTAAGGCAGTTGAATGTTCATGAATGTTAAGTAAAGCCTATCCTTGAAGAGATAGAAAAGATATAATGGGACACAATTCATTCCTCCTTCAATGTGGGTTAAATAATATTATGGCATACGTTCATTGTACAGTTTGCAAAGCCTACGACGGCAATGTGATTGTGATTTGGGGCTATATAAATACAATTAATTTGATTTTGTCGATGTCAAACAATATCAGTAATATTTATATCACAAATGGTGCCATGGCCCCCAACGTTAGTAACTCTATCTGTGCTATAAATGAAAGAATTTCTATGATCAGTACATTCTTAAAATTCACTTTGTAAATTCCTGCAGGTGACCGGACTAATTTTGCAGGCAGTAGGTCACATACCTCATAAAACTATCTATCATGACTCAGGAAATGACGTAAGCAAACGTAACATTAGTCAGAAGCATCTTTGTCTTTAGGGTCCGGTTGCTTTCTTCAGAAAAGGCACCTTAATTGCATCAATTAATGACTGATTTTTGCAAAAGTTTGTTATTAGTCATGTTTCATGTTCAGTAGTCAATATTGTGTCGGTATGAGCTTCAGACACCCATTTTCAAAACATTAACAAATAAAAAGCGCATTTCAGTAAATGTGGAAAATGGTTTTAGAATAATTATTATTACAAAAATGGAATCTCAAAGATGAAGAGGGTCACATTATTATACTGACATGTGACATCATACAGCAATAATTCAAAAAGGCTAAAAGTATTGTCTTTTCCAATTTGATTTAAGAGTTAGAATGATGAACATATACTGTATATGAATATCGCTTATTTAGGGGTATAAGTATATGCAATGTAAATGTACAATAAAGATGAAATAGATATCTAATTGTATCTTGTATAAATGACTTTGTCTTCACCATCTTCCTAAACTTTTATGATCTCATAAATCTCATGACAGAAGCATTTTTGTTCTTGTATTAGCCAGTCATTAGTTTGATAGCCACTTAAACTATTAAAATGCAATTAATCAAACTGAATGATGCCAGATTCTGTAAGTTGATGAAGTACCTGCATGTTTAGCGGCTTTGCAACACTTGGTGCGCTGCTGTGAAGCTATATTTGTCATAGAGAGAAAATAGCTGTGCCAAGGGTGTTAGGAGTGAACTGATTTATGAATATCTTGTCAGGTCTATGACCCAAATTTCAGAGCTGCACTTAGCCGCAGAGCATATACTTTTATTATTTGTCATTTTTTGTGATACAATACTGAATAAAATATTATATTTAACCTTGACAATGTACTACAATAGTTAGTTGTTGCAGGAGGAAAGAGTTCGAGTGATTTTAGAGTATATTTCTATGTAAAGTGTCTGTTTCTGTATTTACCACTACTCTCTTGCGCTAATCATTAGTTTGATATTTATCTTTCTTCAACATTTTCCTGTTTCATATTATTCCTCATTCAGCTATGAATATTCTGTTTGTCTAAAAGCATGTATCAAAAACAACATTTTTCCAACACAGAACCTAAAACTTACTTTAACCTTGAGAGTAACTAAAAATTCTATAAGCTGCTGTCAATATTTAATAAGAATTCTGACTTTGGCTAATTAGCCTTGTAGCTCAGAGAACATATTCACAAAGATTAGCTGACAAAATAAAGAAGATATTGATGATTGAAATTCCATTTATGTTTTAGAAGTAGGAACGTGCCCAGTTAATTTAAATGTACTTACTATTTGTGTCAAGTTAAGTGCTGTTCTCTGCTGCGTGTTGCCAGCCAGGTTCCAGCGGATTCTTGTGTGTGGGCTTGGCAGTTTGAGAGGCAATAAAGCCTTTCAGAGACACTCAGAGCAACCTTACCCACTGCTTTTCCCCTCTGCCTCTTGGGGATAGGTTTACTGTCATGTACTTTGGCCCCTAAAGTGCTATAGGTTCTTGAAAAGGGGGCACAAGAGGATATGCAGCCGTGAAGCCACCCTAATCCCTCCCTCAAAACTGAAATTTCAGCTTTAGCTGTGCAGCAGGGTGCTTTTGGCTGCTCTTTTTCAAAAGCATCATGAGAAGTGAAGTGCCGGTGGTTCAGCTACCTCTCCATTAGTTTAATTGCACACCATGCTGGCTGATCTTCATCCAATCATTTAACAAGAGGTACGTGTCAATTAAATACAGATTTATTTATTTTTTTAGCTCTGTGCATTTGTTTAAAAAAAATGTTTATTACACATTTTTTGAAAACAATAATTGATGGTAATTTTATGCTGAAAGCTTGTTCTAAATATTAGGCAATTTGCAAAAATATTCCTATTTACTCTGTGCTGCTCTGGACACAGCAGAGGAAAAGCAAACTGAACAAGCTAAACCTCATGCTAATACCAATGAGCCATTATTATTTCTTACTGTCATTAAAAAGAACAGGTCTAAGTTGCCTAGTAGCACTTATTTTAGCACTGTAATAGGCACGTCACTTTGAAAATGAGAGGTGTCACCCTGCACTAGCCAGTCATGTTCAAGGCGTGGGTGTAACCGTTAACCCCGTCTCTTCTTCAGTGCTTCTAAACTTGGACAGATGTCTGACTCCACAAAAATGCTCAGAGGGGTAACACAAGACAACTGGAGATAGATAATTCACATAAAACTTTCTTGGGGATAATCAAGTGGTCTGAATTATGATTTCTGCTGACCATGTAAGACTTGAACCAGATCCACAATATATGTCCAAGTCTATCAGCATATGTGTCTTTATTGTCATTGTAAAAGTATTTTGTGTTAAATGTTTAATGTCTTTCAAAGTCAGATGCAGGTCAGATAAAATCATTCACAATAGCAGTATGAAATATTTATTTACACCAAACCCACACATAAATGTCCACAGGTAGAACAGACTATAACATTCAGTGTATTAAATTGTTTATGTCAGTATTTTTTTTTCATCATCTTTAAGTTTAAGTTGAGGGGAAGATCATAAATCTTCAGTTGAGAAAAAAACAAACAATTGCAACCAAACAATCGCTATATATTTAAACAGAAACCTCCAACTAAAGATTAACTGAAAGAAAAACAGTTCCATTCACCTCGGACAAACATTTGAACATATAACTTCAATAAATAACTTCTTCAAAGTGCCGTATAGTCTAAATATTCTAGCGGTTTAACATGCATGTTATTGCAGTTCAAATATGCGAGATTGCAACTTAGTATTTCAAGCTTCCATTCTATAGAAATTGCATAATTTAAAACAAGCAAATAACAAACAAGTGTGTGGCTTATATTTCAGCAACCTTTTATGCCTAAGACCTTATTGTGAGTTAAATTTTGATTAGCAAATTCCTACACTGGTTTCCATGTATTCAAATAGTTAAAAACCTTAAAGGAAGGTATCACAGGCAATATTAAATATTACTACATTCTTGGGGTTTGCTTAACTCTGAAGATAAATGATGTGACTCCCAACAACAGCTTGGTTTCTGTTGGTGTTTTAAAGCAATTCTACCATCTTCAGTTTGTCCATTTATTCTGGAAGAAAAAAAGGAAAGCCAGTTAATTGTGTCAGATTTTAGATATTGTTAGTAAGTAAGTATGCAGAACATTTACAGCGTCTTTAAAGCGTAGGCACATTCTAGTTAAGATTTACCTCTGACTGTCAGTTTGGTGGAGCACTCGGCCCTTCCCATCCCGTTTTCAGCAACAACCTTGTACTCCCCGGTGTCTTTAGCTCCGACCCTCAATATGAGCAGAGAGCAGACTCCGCAGGTGTTGGAGATGAAGTAGTTAGTGTTGGTATTCAGACTAATGTTGTTGCGGAGCCATGTGACATGTGGTGTCGGGTCCCCTTTTACAGCACAACTCATGTAGCATTCATACCCTTGAGGAGCAGTGTGCATTTTCAGTGGGACAATGAACTTGGGAGGACATTGTAGATCAGTGACCTTTGATTCTGGCATGTTTAGAGTGAACTTTTCTGGAAGAAAGCAGATATGCATTGCATGGAGTTAGAATTGTAAAGCAAAAATAATGATTACCTTTCTGTTTCTGCATCTGCTAATGTGACGGCCTAATGGTTTGGACACTCTTCAGAGACGAATATATTTGCGATAATGTGAGCTCTAAACGAGGGCTGAGCTGTAGACTGATGGCGATGCTCAAAAGATTGTTGTATTGGCATGAAAATGTGTGTACTTGCATTATTTTGGATCGACCCATGAACCAATTTGTGAGCTTCCATTGCATTGCCCAGAATGCAATGTCATTAAAGCACACAGAAACAGACAAAACAAACAAACAAACAAAAACAATGCTGTACTTTGTCCAAATGGTATCAGTCCCTTCTTATTAAATACACTAATTTGGCTGGTTTAATGAAGATACACAGGGAAAGAAAGTACACAGACTTTTCAGTTCTGCTGGTAGCCTTAGTACTCTGTAGTGTAGTAGTGTAATAATATGTGGGTAGTCAGTAAGTACTGTATTTGCTTAAGCCTGTGTCTTCATTTCCATACCTTTTTTGGCAGTAATCAGCCACTTTGGTGATTCAGAGGGTTTTGAGGAGCCCATGTCGTTCTTTGCGTAGACTCGGAACTGGTATTCTCGGCCCGGCATGATGTTGCAGGCTGTAAATCTGTTGTTGAAGATGTGATCTGCAACGGTGTGCCACTGTCTTTTACTTGAGTCACGTTTAGTCACCATGTAGTGCAGCCTGTCGTCACGTTTCTCATCTGGTGACGCGGTCCATGAGACGGTCACTGTGCCAGGCACGTTTTCGTCGACCTCCACAGGACCTGGTGGCTTTGGCTCATCTGGAGTTCAAATACGAAGGTGTTTTTTTCTTATTGACAGTATATGGAAAAGGAGTGAATTATTGATACAGTATTTTACAAACTCACCTGTGACTCTAATTTCAATGCTGTATGTTTCTTGACCGACAATGTTCTTGACAATGATGGTGTAAATTCCAGTATCTGAGCGCTCAGCAGAAGGAATCAGAAGCTGGGACGTTCCCTCTGTGTTGCTGATGGTTACCTTTTTAGACACTGGCGCTCCATCCTTCTGCCAGGTGATATCAGGCCAAGGAGAGGCCTGCAAAGAACAGGAAAATATATTTTGTCAGACTTGTCAGAAGACAGAAGTTATCACTATATATATTTGCATTGTCATGGTCATAAATCTTCTTAATTACGTCCGTATTTACCTCAAAGTTGATGTTGAATCGTGCAGAATTTCCTGCTCTCACCACCATGAAACTCTTGATCTTTGCATCAGTGAATCGTGGTCTCACTAGGTGGGTGGAAATTGGGTAAAACATGGGTCACTAATTGTCATTGATTTTGATGTTGATGGGCAGTGCAAACCATACAATAACTTATGATGATTAATTGTTATTAGTTTGACATGAAAATGATTAATTTCTGATCCAAACATAGCCTTATGTCCATAATTCAACCAAACTGACACCAACTAGTTTTAGGTGCTTACAATTGTGTTGTTTAATGCTTTTCTACAAAAACATTTTTTTTTCTGCAACTGTACATATCGTTTCATATCCTGATTTTATAAGCTATGTTTGCTGTTGCATTTTTAGAGTCACATTACACAAATCATACACTCAGTGACCACTTTAAAACATCTAATACAATGAAGTATTTTGATGAACATTGTCTCTGTCAATAATGACAGTGTCAGTGTTATTGATGGGATGATGAATTGATTTCGATGACTTGAACTGTGACCAAACTTAGTACTATGGAATGTTACTAGCAATGAATATGTTGAATATGTGAGAGTACAGTCATATTGACTCTCTCTTCTTTATTATTGTCCAACTTGTTTGTCCTATGTGTTACATGGTGAAACTCAGTTTAATAAAGTATTTCGTGTCATATCGTATTGTAATATGTGGCAGAGCATTGCATTAAATGTTACAGGTGCACCTAAAAATGTGGCCTTAGATACTGATATTAAATTTAAAAAAGTCTTGGTTGTGGCTCTCATCTTTTATGACTGGTGATAAGATTTAAAAGATTTTCTACCTTCAGAAGAGGTTAAATTCTATACTTTTTACTATACAATTGCTGAATACAACTACGTAAAAGAGGATTCCCTGTAGCATGATATAAATGGAACTATTTGACATATGTAACTTTGAAGTGTTTTTCTCACCAGGAGGGGGCATTGCGAGGATGTAATTATCCAGCTCCTGTGGCTCTCCCTCTCCTCCGTCATTCATAGAAATGACTCTCACCCAGTACATGGCCATTGACTTCAAGCCTTTCACTGTATAGGAGGTCATGGTGATTAGATTAACATTGCAGCGATCCCATTCTGTGCTTTCTGCAGGTCGGATCTCCACATAATATCCCTTGGCTTCATCCTCAACCCCCTCAATGTCCTTAGGCTTGGTCCAAGACAGGGACAGAGTTGTGTAGGTGGAATCTGTCACTTTGAAGTCTTTGACTTTACCAGGAGGCTCTGTAACACATGATTCATATTCAGTGCTGCAATTTGCAGGCCCTGTGAAGTATTGAGTGTAATGAGTGATAACAATGATCACCTACTTTTAGGGTCTCTTGCAAACACGAACTCAGATGGTGTACTGAATTCACCCGCTCCAGAGTTGTTGATTGCTGACACGCGGAACTCGTACTCCATGCCCTCAACCACATCTTTAACACCAAATCCCTTAGCTGCGTAGGCAAAATATGATAGACAGAAATTACAGCATTCGTTAAACCCTCACCTTGTTGAAACAGGCTGTCATAACATAATCAAACGTAAATGATTTATGAATAAAAGAGTGACCTGTGATCATCTGATCAGGTGGGTTGACCTGACCCCACAGGTTGCTGCCCTTCTTGCGTTTCTCAAGGTTGTATCCCAGAATGTTGGTTCCTCCAGTGTTGGCGGGAGGTGTCCAAGAGAGGTTGATGCAGTCCTTGAAGGCACTGACGACCTTTGGTGCTGATGGGGGTCCAGGGTATGCTGTGTACAAAAAAAATTGCGATCTATGAATAATTTCTGAGTATAAAAGTTTTTTTTGTACTGTGGGAGAACTGATCATGATTACAAAGGTTTGTCCAGAATCAAGGGCAGAACGTGGCATATGGAAATTCATCTATGCAATTTTATAATATAGTTAATTGCAGTGATTTGATAATGGAGAGACTTCTGTCTTACAACTTTATGAAAATCTTGTGTCTTTTGTGGAGCAGTATATTCTCTGGCTTAGGAGACACTAGTGCAGTGCCCGTAGGAAATATGTGTTCCTATAGAAAAGTGGGAGGTTAAGAAGCATTTTCACTGATGGCCAAATGAGGCTGTGTTTGAAGGTGGAACGTCAGGGATATTTAGGTTTGTTGTGAGATCCGATATTCCAGGGAGTAATTGGCCGTTTGTGACTATTTTTGATTTTGCCATTATATTTCACCTTAAAACTATTTACTTGGTGTGATTATTTTCAGCACAACCTCACATGTGTGACTGTACAATTATTTTTTCATTTTGACATATTGTACTAACACAATGGACCTAAAATCACAAAAAAAAACATAAAATCAGAGTAGGAAAAGTTAGATTTTTTTACTGTGAAAACCACAAATATGTTTAACAAACCATTTTTTATTACTTATAATGCAAATATAAATTGTTGTTTGCTGAATAAGTGCATACATTATAAAA
>CAEMYA010000009.1:4045221-4108327 GCA_903131615.1 Diplodus sargus
TTTAAACATCAGGCCACTGTTGGTAATTTAACTTTTCCCTTTTCTTCAACCCTCATAACAAACTTGTACATAAGTTGCACAAGGTGTTTATAACAACAGACAGACAAACGTAGAGAAACACGAAGGCACACATATTAGACCAAAACACAAATATAGAACACATCTATATTTAAGGAAAGGATTAGATGCAAGAGAATGCAGAATGAGCATAGCATATACATGCTACTTTGCTTTCTGCTTCCAAGAAGAGGCACACATACAAACAAACATCTAGACGCACACTATACAATGATTTTTCATTAATCAGTGTTTGTTAAATAATTAATTATCTGCCCATTCTAGCAGATAGTTAATACTTAAAGCCTACAGTTTTCAATGGACTGAAAACCATGTGAGAAATTACATTTCCCAGCACACACTGAAACTGAACCATTCTCTACTTTATAATGTAGGCTTTAAACCTGTAGACTTTAAACTCTACAGTCTAACATGTCACAAGTAAGGCCGTTCTGTCACTGAGGCTTCACAAGATCTTTATTGAATACTACATGTTTTTTTGTTCTTTTACTTTGCCCGGGCCACATTTAACTTTTAGCTAATTATATGAGTGGCCAGGCGGAGCAGTATAGAACTTTGTGAAGTGTCAGTGCTTGAACTCCTCTAGTACATGTATTGTTAATTTAGCTGCATCTACGTCAGAAGGTATTGAGAATTTCCTACAGTTGTGTAGGAAATGTCAAAGTCATTTTAATCCCAAATGACTTTAATAGTCAGTAGATTTTCTCCAACATGCTACCTCTGACATCTCTTACCAACAACAGCTTCTTCAACCTCCTCAACTTTCTGTCTGTGACGTTTTCCTTTTTTCCCAGTTTTTCCACTTTGTTGATTTGTGGATTCCTCATCATAATTATCTCCTATTAGTGATAATAGATACCAGCTTTATACAGAATGTGATGAATATCTAAATCTGCTAATAATGTAATATCTATTATATTCATGCTGCCCTAACGATGATCTGATGTGACATACTGTACAGCAGTGTACACTCTTTCTGCATACTTATTTGATAAGTATGGTTAAAAAATCTATTTAAAAGTATTGACAGTATTGGAGAAATACATTTTTGTTAAAGATTAAATGATTAATAGACTTTTGTAATAAATCTGAAAGTCAATGGAAAAGACAAACAACATGATAAACAGCTACGGAATTGTAAAATGTAGACAGAAAAGAGAAGACGAACATCAAAACACAGAAAAACGTCAAAATACAAACATCTCTTCTGCTATTATTATAAAATGTACTGTATGCATCATATAATAATCACACAATTAGATGTTTCTTTAAACAAAATGCTATTGCATCCTGACAAACATTCATAGAGAATAATTCTGAAGCTGATCTGTTGTCACCAAGTCTCTCAACATGCATTTCATTAAAGAAAGATTTCTTACCTATTACTGTATCTGGAACAAGTGGACCTTCTTGCTTACGTCTCCTGCGTTTCCCTCCCTTTCCGCCTCCTTCTCCTCCTTCCTCTCCTTCTCCTTCTTCTCCCTCTTCTCCTTCTCCTCCTTCTCCACCTCCTCTTCTACCTCCTTTTCCACCTCTTCCTCCACCTCTTCCTCCACCTCCTTCTCCCTCAAAGTCCTCATCAGAATCTTCAAATGAGTCATATTCATCTCCATCCTCAAAATCTTCATCTCCGACTCCAGCTGCGCCACCAACACCACCTGCACCAGCTGCACCACCAGCACCGCCAGCACCAGCTGCACCACCCGCACCAGCTGCACCAGCTGCACCAGCTGCACCAGCAGCACCACCCGCACCAGCAGCACCAGCAGCACCAGCAGCACCACCAGCAGCAGCAGCAGCAGCAGCGGCTGCAGCAGCAGCTGCCTTAGCTTCTTTCTTCTTCTTGGCAGCTGCAGCCCTTTTTGCCTTAGCTGCAGCTTTGGCTTCAGCTGCTGCCTTCTCAGCCTCTGCTTTGGCAACTGCTTCGGCCGCTTCTCTCTCTGCTTGAGCCTGCTTGGCCTTTTCTATTTTTTCTTCCATTTCTTTCTGATATCTCTCCTGCTGTTCCTTTGCGATTCTTGCCAGATCCGCGTCATCACAGGCGCCGGCCATAGTGGTTTTGCGAGCTGCCTTCTTGCCCTTGTTGGCAGGGTCTTTATCAGCTATAAAGGACAACATGTCAAATGTGTTTAATTTTTAGTTCAATGTTAAATTCAGAATTTAACAAATGCTTGGTGTCAGCAAAAAGTATCTGCAAGATATTCCATATTAATGCATGTCAGTTGGGGTTGCATCATGAGAATCCCCAAAGACAGAAATCTAGGAACATTTTCTTACCTTCAACTACAAGGAAGGCATTGCAGGATTTGATTCCTGCCACAGCAGCATAGATACCACCATCCAGTGGCATACAGTCCCGCACAATCAACTTGTGGATGAGCCTATCTTCAGATACGATGATTTCATATTTCTCACCATTTGTCAGTGGAGCACTTTTGCCATACCATTTAATCTCACTCATAGGTGCAGTCAGCACACACTGAAAGAGGGCGTCCTCTCGTTCCTCGGCCTTCACCTCTTGTATTTTGACAGCAAAGTCGACCTCAGGTACTGTGTTGTCACAGGCAGACAAGGAACAAATCAATGCATCCCATCCATTTTCTAAACCATTAATGACAGTTCTCAATCCAATTTAAAGAGAAAAGCAATGTGTATGGGGAGCAACAATGCCTTAGTAATCCTTGGAAAGTAAAGGAATTTGTTCAAACTCAGTCTCATTTCACAGGATTGTACCTTTAAAATCTGTGGAGAAAACGTTGACGCCCCCAACATCCACAGAGTAGAGTCCAGCATCTTCTATACCCAGCTTCTTAATTGTGAAGACATATTTCTTGCCAACCTGTTTCAAATTATGCTTCATCTCGTCGGCGCCCTCTTGGGTGAATGGAACCATGACGCCATCCTGCAGCATTCGGACATGTTAGCTAACCAGATGAAATGCAGCAAAACTGTCCCATAGTAAGTTCCTTAGAGTAAGTTTGTTTTTTACCTTGTACAGGAAGATTTTGCTCATAGGATCCTTGAGTTCCATGTCCAACTCAATTGTTGCACAGTCATCATCCTTGACCTCAATGTGTTTCAGTGTACTGATGTGTGTAACAAACTACAGTAGAAATAAAGAGAAAACAAAATTGTATGAAAACATTTAACAATTCTTCTTACACAGTATAAGACAGACCGAATGAAGGGGATAATAAAATAACAAGAGACATAAACAGACGCTGAAATATTTTTGCTTGATGCGCTTGTGGTTGAATTAAAGATGAACTAAAAGGCCACATACCTCTGCGATCTCCGCCTCCCTTTCTTTCTTCATTTCATTGAGTCTCTTCAGCATGCCGCGAAAGTCCGTGATTCCATATTCAGCACAGATGCGCTCGTAGTCCTTCTTGTCTGCACTGAGGAGAATTTCCCAGACCTTCTCCTCTGAGTCCATTGGCTTTTCCTCACGCGTTCCATCAGGATTACTGTAGTGTGAGAAATGTCATATCCCACTCACAAACACATTCAAGAACTGTCACACTGTCATAGAAACAGTCTAATTTTGAAGGCAAACAGCCATTATAAAATATTTCACTCACCGTTTTTTGAGTTTTTTCCTGAATTCCGTCACGTCTAGGGAACCATAACGAAAACACATCCGTCACTGACTGTATATGTCATGCTTTGTTCTTTACACTCGTATTCAAAACGACCTGGTTACATTTAACTTTATTGACAGCTACTAAATATTTTGATTAACACTCCATAGAAAATAGTTTTCTGTACAATAAATCAAAACCAGTTTCAGCTGAATGTATGTAGCTGTGTCCAAACCAAACTAATTGCCATCCCAGAAGAGTATCTCTGTCTTCCCAAATGAAATTCTGTCTTCTCCATGCTCATTATCTGAATGATCAAACATAAGATCAAGCTATCTCCCAAACAGTGCTCAGGCCACAGAAACCTTGCATAACAACCTGAGCTTTCTAATCTCTGTCCAAAAGACCATTTGATGTTCTTGGGCAAAGAGAAACTATGAAAAAATAAAGGTGATCCATCACAAACCACTGAGCACCTTTTGTTGGGTTTATACGTGAGCCTAGTTGCTGATGTTCACATTTTTCAGTCAATTTCGAAGACAGACATCAATGTGTCGAGTGTCAGTGGACAGTGGCACTTCCCTGATGTGACAGATGCATCATGACAGGGAGATTTTTCACAGTAATTTCAATTAATGAAAAAAATGTCACATTGATATGAAAATATATGGGCTGGGCACAGAGAATCTGAGTGGCTGCATCATGCCAAGTATTGATAGCTTAGATGAAAACCATCAGCCTCTATTTATCTTTGTAAACAGCTGGTTGCCCAAGTCCCCAGAAGTGTTTGTGAATTTTCAGGGACAAGGACGCTGTATATCAGCACCTTTACATGACTGCCAGAAAAACAAACTGCTCGACTATGTAAAATAAGCATACAAGCCTTTAGATAAAACTTAGGAGGTGTAAATGTGTTTGAAAGCTCACCTTCTACCTGTGTCTTTTGCATTTCCCTGGTCTTGGAGAATCCAACTGTAAACAAACAATCACTTTAATTTTCATAACCTGTTCATCACAATTCAAAACAACTTTTGAGAGGGTATTCAGTGTAATGCATGCTTGAGAGAGACAGTATTTGAAAGAAAAATAAAGGATCTTACCCTCAATGACATTCAAGACGACAGTGCAAACAGCTCTTCCATGTTCATTTGTTGCAAAACACTTATAGGTGTCAGCGTCCTCCGGGGAGACTTTAGGAAACTATTGAAATGCAAACACAGAGTGGCATTCCTGTTGTTGAAATCAGCTATACAAGTGACCAGAATCTTCCTCACGTGACTCATATTCACTTTTTCATTTTGCAGCTGTTGCATTTACGAAAACGCTGATAATCCACTAATACCATCTTCGGACCACCTAACCCTACTGCCATTTTTCGACAAAACTGCCTTTTTTATTTTCTATTAATGATCTCTCTGCCAAAACAGGTATTTTAAACCAAACCATGATGGTTTCCTAACCCTAACCCAGTGTTTTTGTTCCTATACCTAGTTGTATGTAAGCACAAGGGTGTGATGAGACAGAAAGAGAATATTGAACCTTAACAAACATCTTGTTGCACATTTAAAAACGTACCTCAATGGTATGTTCTTGGGTTGCCTCATCGTACTTTTGCAGGCACACGTCAGGATGATAATGAATTTCTCCATTTGCTCTGCCCCATGTTACAGTGGGTGTTGGGTTGCCGGTAATTTTTGCTTTAAAGACTGCTAATTTACCTGGAATGGAATGAAATTAAGATTTCCTTAATAGTGACAAATTTGACTTGCTATATTTTTTTAGAAAAGATGACTGTGCTGCAGATACAATATGCCATTTTCTTCAATATTTAGCCATGTGCAAATAATTAAACAAATTGTTTCTTTGGGTTGTTCTGTTAACACATTTCTGGTAAAATGCTCTTAAACATGTTACATTTCTTCATAACAAACTGGCATTATTGCTTCTTATAATATAAATCAAAAAGGGGATATGTGAGTTTACACACAATCTTGACAGATGGGAGGATGAAATGAGCCTCACCACACATTACAAGTCAAGTCCGTTTGCCTCTGAGTTATTTGGGAGTTTGTGAATAATGTTGATGATTCTTGAATAAAAATTTTAAAAAAGGTTTTCTCAACACTTAATATGATAGGATTGGCTCCTCACCCCTCCTGAAAAAAACAGGTAGTTGCTCACATTTGTGATGGACTTGAGTCCTTTCAGAGACCCAGAGACTTACCCTCTTGAATAGTCAGAGCGATGGGTTTGCGGGTGAAATCTGGAGTTGTCATTCCCTCTGGAAGCTCCTCCTTAAACTGTGTTATCATGACACCAGGCACCTTCGACTTCTTCCTAATGCCTGATCATATAAAATAAAATAAATTCAAAGTTAGACAGGCTGAGCCTATAGAGGGGACAGATTAAATATATTATTATTAATATGTTGATGAGAGCTGACAATGTTTATTAAGTATTTAAAAGAGCCATCTCTATAAACCTCTGAACTCTGTATATGAGTTCAGTATATTGACGAGAAATGTTCAAGAAATGTATTCAGATGTGACAACCAGACAAACCCAGTGAACATTTGTCAGTGTAAACCTCACGTTCAAGCATCCATGTGAAGTGTTTATCCAAAGCAATCAACATGTTTTTGGATTAAATGCCACAATTCTTCTGTTGCCAAAACTAAATAACTAAAACTGACTTCTCAGGTTAAGTTTATACTTGTATATTTTTTTCCACACCTTTTTAGAATTATACTTCTGTATAAAGTGAGTGACATGTAAATGGTGAAAACAGGAGCATGTGCGCAAGTTCTGAGCCAAATTAGCATGACTCTCTCTGCCGCCTTAAATGTGACCCTGCCAAAGGCTTGTTGCACTTGTTCTCATATTCTGAGAAAACTCATTTGCTCTTTATGCCAGAACAAAATTTACATCCCCACCTACTCTACATCTCCTGTGTGTTGTCTATGCTCTGAAACTACACCCTCACAACATGGAGCTCTCACTGCGTTAAGCATTGTCATAAAGAGCAGTACGTAGTATATGACCAGCAGTAGGGTCAGAGATCTAGAAACCTTTCCCTAAAGAACCTGACTGTCTAATTAATGCAGCAAGACAATTATCCAATGTTTTACAATGTAATTCTTTAAAACAACTTTGTTAAAGAAGATGTTTGCAAGTGTTCTCTCATAGTGTGCTTTGGACTGTCCAACATTATGGGCCTTCTTATATTAGTAGTGAGTGTTTAATCCTGATATGAACATTCACCCCCAAGTCCATTCTTTAATGTCAGTAGCAGGCTTAATAAGATGATAGTCTGTATTGTATGAAATGAAGTATCCTTGCTGTTAACATTAATGGTTATGTCATGTTGAAAATGGTGGCGGATATTTATCAGAATATGTAACAATTCTTATTCAACTTTAAATTAAAAAATGTTTTTCTTGAAGATAGTTTAAGGGATAGTTCGTGTTTTTTGAAGTGGGGTCATATAAAGTGTATAAGGTACATATCTATAGTCAGTCTGTTCCCTACCGTAATAACCGATCAGCGCAGCCTCAGTTTGGAGGAGCAGAGAGCTGCTCCAACCAGACGCTCAGCTTTGTACTGCAGTGAACGGGGTCCAGAGAAAAAGTGAATTTTAACCACCTAAAACAAGGTCCACCTAAAAAAATCTATAACAGTAGAGAAAACTCACACCGCTTTACATCGCCGTCAGACTGCCCTTTCTTTTGGCACTACATTTTCACAACCGTAGAAACTCTGTATCCCTACGCACTAGTGCAACTGGTGATCTGCGAGCGGCGAAATACAGTGCGAGACCCAGTTGCTGGACCAGAGGTTTACTTTCGATAAAAACGAAACATAAGACCGTAGAACCTCTGTATCCCTTCGCAGGTTGAGAAAATGTAGCGCCAAAATTAAAGATGGTCTGACGGCGATGTAAAGCGGTGTGAATTTTCTCTATACAACGTACACTGGAACTGTTATAGATTTTTTTTATGTGAGCCTTGTTTTAGGTGGTTAAAATTCGCTTTTCATCTGGACCCCGTTCACCGCAGTACAAAGCTGAGCGTCTGGGCTGGAGCGGCTCTCTGCTTCTCCAAACTGAGGCTGCGCTGATCGGTAATTACGGTAGGTAACAGACCGACTATAGATATGTACTTGATATGACCCCACTTCAAAAAACCTGACCTATCCCCTTAATACACCTTGTGAGTATGCAGCTTGTCATGTGTAGAGCTGTTCAGTTCATATAAAGTGTTACATGAACATTGTTCCTGAAGAAAAATGATATGTATGCCAACTCATATTCATGGCCACGGCAGGTGTTATAGTATATGTGCTATATTAGGTTGATATCTGTAATTAATAAAGCCCCCTATATTTGTTTTTGCACTTTGCAATACTTTTTATTTCTGGCACAGTTCAGTCTAAATTGTGAGCACTCACAACAGAGAAATAATTTGTGTGGGGAAAACAAAGCACTTGAATCTCTAGCTTTGACTGGTCCACAGAGTAAAAATGAATTAATCTTAGCTCACTTTTTGAGCTATTTAAAGCTCTTATTTTTAGAATGAGACATTAGTGCAATTTTAAGTGCTTTGCAGAAGTCCCAGCAACCCTGAGAGTACCAATATGAACTAACCCACGTCAATCTCGAGGGGGGCATCACTGAATGCTGATCACAGGGGTTCAGCCGGTCCAGGGATCCCTGGTCTTTAATTATTTTCTCTTGGCATGAAAGACCTGTAATAGGCAGAATATAAACTATGGTATATATAGCTTAAGTCAGGAGAAACGAGCAGGGTGCCCCAGCATGTCGCAGTCTGAAGCGCATTGGAGGTGAATTGCTTGCGGCAGGTGCCGCACACACTGTGTACTGTGTGTGGCAGAGCGCTGATAACACTACATGAAGTTTGCTTCTGTTAACAAGCAGAACGTTCACGCTGTGGAATCACGATGATGACGTTGACATCATTAGAAGCAGTGTTTGCATGGAAATATCGATCAGCCTATTAATGTCCTGCAGAAATTAAAGCTGTGCATTTAAGCCAGGCATTGATTTCATGGGTCAGTTGGCACAAAGTATTTGATGGAATATAATAGTTTATTTAGGAAGAGAGAGATTCATAAGGATCCTGTCATTCTTGAGAATATTTAAAGTGACTTAAGCATTTGATAAATTCTGTGAAAATGTACATCTTTTTTATCCATTTATATATTTATATATATCGAATATTAACAAACTCTTGATATGTTGTTTTCAAAGTTTCTTTGATGGCTGTCAGAAGAATCAGCAATCACAAAAATGTTTCTTCAGGTCCTTGTCTGACAGCCTGATGCTGCTCTAATCGTGTCTCTAATGCAGTCGCATTCATGACTGCTTGTTCCATTTGACCATATTGCTGTGGAAGACTGCTTTACATTTGTCTGAAGTTATCAATCCAAATGATCCAAAGAGCATCATGTTTGATGGACTCCTGTTGAAGTTGAGGTCCATGAACATGAACCAGTGTAGGTATCACTCTAAAACCAATTACTTAGATTTTGTAGTTCATCGAGCCTGAAAACAGAACGTTTCTTTTTTTTTCATGATGTGTTCACCGGTCCTTTCTCTTGTTATTATTCATTTATTAAATCATGAAATTTTGAATGTTTTATTCAGCACTTAAGTTAGACTCACTGATTAGTGCGTAATTAAATCGTATGTATTTTGTGTCCTTACTGGATGCAAAGTGTTGACCACAAAGCGACACAGAGCCGGAAAAAATATACAGAAGATATTGAAGTTTTCTCATCTGTAAGTATTTACACTCTGTACTTGAGTGCTGCACTTTCATCTACTTATTGCTCTGTGCTTTTATCTTTTTCATTCCTTTCAGCTTTTCTAAATGTGTGTTTCTTTCTTATTTCTTGGTTTTTTTATGGCTTACAAGGCATTTTGAAATGCCTTTGTGTATGTAAGGGGCTTTGTCAGTCCACCTGGCTTGACTCTCCAAATAAATAGATGAACAAATGAATGAATAAATGATAAAGAGTGCATTCAGAAAGCCCTTCAGAACGAGCTCCTGTCCTCACTGTTGTTGTGTGATTTCTCATCAGTGCAGCTTTAGCCATCGTTGGCTTTTAGGATCTTGGAGCAACTTTGCTGTTCTTTGCCGCTCAGCTGTCTAATTTATAACTAATGTTGAACCTTTTTCATTTCCTCATGTCCAAAGGCAATTAGATTCTGTCATTGGTCTAAATTGGACTACATTAGTCACAGTTCATCACTCTTGAAATGAGCTGCAATATTTTCTTTTTCTAGATGTGAATTAATAACTGGTGGGCTTGCATTCATAATCTCCTTATTTTACTTCATGGTCATGCTCAGAGGGAAAGACAAGTGTTATGATTTGATACCCCTGAGCACTGTGTGCTTGTTTCAGAGTAATTGTCACAGAAATACAAGAAATCAAACGATAGCGAGAGCTGGTGTGAGGCTTAAGAGCTTCCAGAGCTCATGGGTGTCATCCCGGCTGATTACCTCGAGACCTCAATGATGTGCATCAACCTGACAGCACAGGGTGCTCTTAGACCTCCTTTGAACTGCTCGGATTACAGAAAATGCATTTTGTCTCTGTGACAGTGCTGGTCGTCACAGTGCAGCTGAGGATAATGTGCACAGGTCAGGCACGGAAAGGCCGCAAATCACAAGGCAATACAGTGAGGCGGACGTTAAAGCTTTACTCAGTTTGTGTCTGTGTTCATTGTATAAAAACCTGTTAAGAAGCCAATTATAGTGTTTCTATTTATACCAAATGCACTCTGTTTGCAGTTCATCAATAACAACCCAAATTTGCAAGTCCATTTTTTGTTAAAGGTCCCATATTTTGCCATACTTTTATGTTCATGCTGATATTTTCGGTGTCAACTATAGAACTTTTTCATGCTTTATCGTCATTAACATGCTGTCATACATTATTCACTCTTTTACTGAGCACTCTGTTTAAGTGCCTGTCTCTTTAAGGCCCGCTTCAGTCGGCTCTGATTGGACAGCTCTACCAGGCCTGATTGTTTCTACCACCTTGTTTTTTTTATTATTGTATTAAGACCTGTCGCCACTATGGCATTTTTCTCATAAGTACATTAAACTGTTGGCAGGACACCTCAAACTGCAATCAAATTTGATTGTGGCTCTTTCTATTACCAATTATTGAACGATGGAGGTTTCATATTTGTGAAACCAAAATTCAGCAGCGAGTTCTTTCCACTTACCAACATGGTGAATGTGAAAGTCACATACACGACATAATGTAAGTGGCCTATGTAAGGTATATTTGCGATGGATTATACGTAGTGATTTGAGGGCAAACCACAGTATTCTGTTGTAAACCTGACCAAGTATTTCTCTATCCTAAACATAACCAAGCAGTTACGTTGCCTAACCTTAACCAAGTAGTCCTCTTTCCAAAATATAATGGAACTGGGAATGTAGCGTGGTGTGTTGCAGGCCATTATTGTTTTGGGAACGGTGATGGATGTTCTTTTAAGAGAGGAAAGGAGATATTTGGTGTAGGCTATTACTCTCTTGCAATTTAATACAAAGTAGTTTCTACATCTAAACACATATCTAGTCATACCGACATCAGGCGACAGCCTCTTCAAATACCATACGTTCTAACTAGCGATGCTAGGCTCCGTCATTAGCTAACATCAATGTTTACATTAGCTTGTGTCGGCGACGCCTAGTGAGCTGGTGTTAACAACTGGATGTTTGGATTGAGTTTTTGATACATTCATAGTATTTATCATAGAAATCTCACTTTACACGATCTGGGACCTTTTAAGGGGGCAGTCATTCAAATTAGCTAGATTTTAGGAGCGATCATGCCAGTCCATGGGGATGTCCCTGTAGAGCAGGTTCACTATTTCAGACTGAACTGTGCCAACATACTGTACAGGACTAACCAGCATGTGGACATACTAAATGTTTAAAAAGTGGCATTTTTCCTTACAAGATACTGTAGACACATAGAAATCAATGGCAGTGCCTTGTAGCAACAGCCTTGAGCTAGTATTCATATGACGACTGTTGAGAATGTCACAATGAAGTGCATCTGTTGTGACATTGAAAGTTGAATCATCCATTTCAGATGATACCTTTCAAAGGGGTGATGAAGACCACAATCATACATGCAACTCACCCAACATGGAGTCATGCACGTAACAGAAGGTGAATCGTTTGTGTGATTCGATTTGTTTTCTGCTCGCATACCTTTGTCGTCCTGGTGAACTCCTTCAGAACCGTCGACTAAACACGCAACGTGACAGCAGGAGAGGGAACAGGACAGGTAAATATTAATCCTGACAAAAGCACCATGGCAGGTTGGAACTTCGACAGGATTATGGAAACAAGAAACATGAAACACCACAATATACAGTGTATCACCCAGGAATGGGCAGTACAAACACAGACACAACTTGGGCAGAACAGAATATTCAGGGACACGACAACAACAGCAACAACAGATAATGGTTAGTCAGAGACAAAATCTTATACAGTATGTTAGCAATTTGTTGTTAAAGCAGCGTGTGAAATGTTGCGCTGTGCAACTGCTGATTAGACTTAACTTGAAAGCTTGTTCAGGCATTTTCTCACGGCTGACATCTCAGGATGAAACTTGCACAGTGCTTGAGAGAAATTATGTGCAAATACTTTGTGGGATTTGTTGGAAATTAACTTAAAATAAGGCTTCATTTGGTCTTCTATCAAACAAGGAAACCATTTCACCTCCCATTTTCTCTTCAGTTCTGGCAGTGTTGCTTTGTTCCTCCATGATGACTTTCTTGCTCATCCAATTAACCAGCAGCTGTATTCTTCTCTTAGTATTTTTCTTCTTCAGGTGTACTCAGAATTTGTTTGTCCGGCTCTATTTATGTCACAGCTTTTTTCATTTGTTTGACAGGCAATCTTCAGCGTCACATCTTTGTCCGTGTTGACAAAATAATGATACTTGCTGTTGCATTTTCTTGACACAGTGGACAACAAACTGTACCGAGCAGAGATCCATCCCCTGGTGGTGGTCATCTTTGTTTTCTTGGCGGAGGTGGTCAGGCCTCAACTTAATACAGCATTACTCAGATTTAGTTGGTATTCTTCATTTGTACACACTGTAAACTGATGACGTTGAAAGCTTCCCAGATGTTTTTCTTGTCTTGCAGGATTTTTAATTTTCTTGAATAGAAATCATGAGTTTGCATAAGGATTTGTGTTGTAGGTCAAATAGATCCGGTTTCTCATCATCCCTCCGATTAGAGGAGGAGAAAGCTGCAAAGCAAACCCCTTTGACTGACCTAACCAGAGAAGGTGTCCACCGTCCTGCACTTACCCGTCTGCCCAGCGGCAGTTTGATCGGTCACCTTTGACTTCTTCCACATCTTGGCGTCCTTTAGAGCTCCACTGGTTCAGAAGACTCTGCAACAAGACAGAAGATGATACAGGAGGAAATCGTTAGCATTGCATACATGCATGGCTCAGAAAGCAAATTGACTGACAGGCTTCTCAGAACTTGAGGTGTCTGTCTCTTTGAACTTGGCAATTTGTTGTGCTATGAATTGTTTATTCTCTTTTTGAACATGAAGGAGACGCCAGTCCAAGGTTGCACAGCGCTTTTTGAAAAACATTTGGGAAAAAACAGTTGCTCTAAACTGCTCAGATAGAATTTTCTAAAGCACACTGCAGTTACTCTAACCTGTCAGCAAGAGGCAGCAACCAATGTCGTTTACAGTAAGACTTGACCTTAACTTAGGATAAATACCTGTCTAAGGAATCCTTCAGAGGCATGTGCTAATTGAGCGAGGAACTCTCCAAAGCCTTAAATAAACTGGGTGAAGAGTTAGGCTTAGTTTTAAAATAACTACTCATTACTAGTGCCGCGGTCTCACAGTCCAGATGGATATTAGTTCATTTAAAGCCCAATTTTAAGAAAAGAAGATCAAGATGAAATGCCATCATCGAAAAACCTGCAGTCATCCCTTCACTTGATTATAAAAATGTGACTACTTAATTATAGGAACACAAGTGAAGTGTTGAGTCTGGGAGGGAAACTGCTCACCGCCACCATTATTTGGTTGATTTTTTCATTCATAGATACCAGAAATAGTTTTTATATAAAAACATGAGGTGTAATGTGACACTTACGAGGCTCACAGCTAACTCGTATGACTTGTTTAACCTTTTACGTGAGTCATATATCTGCTATGTTACGAAAGGTCACAAGCATCACTTCATACCGTTCCTATTTTTTATTCTTGTAAAATTTGACCTAATGACTCTCAAGTTAAGAGGTCTTAACCTTCTCATTGGACAGGGATGTAAAGTAGGTGTGGCAAATAATGTTATTGTCATTATAACTTTGCAGCTGAACATCAGAGATGCAGAAAAATATTGCTGACATGAAGAGGTGAGTCCTGTTTGACTTCTGCTTACGGCTCAGAGTGAATGAAACTGTGTCTTGTGTGTTTACTTGTATGATACGATAATACTGATTCTTAAGGCTTGTTACCGTAAACTACCTATGATTACGATTTTCTTTATATTTATGGGTGTTTCGATTGCTGTTAAGTGGCGTCACAAACAGGTCACTCTGCATGAAATGTCCAATTAATTTGCATCATGATTGCAATCTTGATGTGGTCAGACTTTTACATTTTGCAAGTGCTACAGCCGCATTGGAATGCAAAAGCTTCAAACCTTTCCTATGTCTCTGTAACATTAAATGTTCATGACTAAATCATCCAAAACCCCCACTGTTTATTTGAATTTATGAACTGAAGAGCTATAATAAAAGATAATAACCTTCCAGTCCGTGGTCACATAAGACCCATTGCACATCATAAGAAGCTGTTTGAGAAAATAGGTTTTCAGCTTTAAACAGATAGAAAATTGCCTAAAATCCCAAATGTTTATTGCCTGACTTCTCTTTTTGAACTCGTTTCATAATTGAACTGAAAACTGAATCTTAAATATTTCCATGTGAATTTTAAATATTTACTGTCTGTCCTGACATCCCGCTGAAAATAAAACCTGCTGTATTGGAAAGTAAGTGTTTTATTTTTGGTTGTACACTTGCTCCAGCACATGTTCAGAAAGGTTCCAGGCAGCAGCAGCGGCAGCAGCAGAAACAGTAGCGATCTTGGCTCTTGGTGGGACTTGAAAATGAGCTACACAACACATATGGTAAAAGCAAAACAGCCTGCAATGGGAGACATCTTGGCAGCAGTCCTGCCGCATTAAAGGAAACCCACTCCTCTTCCCTCCCACTGAATAGTTTGGCCATTTTAGCTCATTGCATTTATAGTCTAATGTTTTTGGCCTGACTCCCCTCTGATTCAATGAGTTTTGGACTTGTGGGGGAGGAGACATTGTAGACAACATGTCAATAGAGCTTCTTTCCTGGTGGCTATCCCGGAGATTTTGAAAGATTGTTGCTGCAGGCTGCAGCCCAGTAAACACATCTCTTGATTTAAAACATAAGAGCTGTGCCTCATAACATGATTTCATATAACCAGCATGTAGACACCCTGACTGTCACTGCAGGCAATGTTACAAGTCACCAAGCTTAAAATAAAAGACAGGCCATCTGAAGTGTTGGACCACTGTCGCAGCTTTTAAGCCTCAGCCAACCCCTCATGTCGTTGTTTTTCTTTTTCATGTTTAAATATGTCACTCTGTCATGTACTAAACACATAAAGGAGAAAACAATATTTATATGAATATGACAGATGAGCTTGTTGTGACGATGTTGTATCCTAATTAAAAAGATTTGTGTGGCAGTTATTTGCTTCTATAGTGTTTTTGACAGTTTGTCTCATAACTAATTCCACTTGATTCAACACTGACATCCGCAGAATAATCAGCGATCTATTGTGTGATGCCTGTGTCGTCCATGCATGGTCAAACCCTGTGATGTTTGACTCTAATTTCATCTTTGCGTGTGTACAACATCTCATCCCTTGACATTACTTCAAGTGGACTGCTTCTCGTATCCATGACATGAAATGCAACAACAGTCTTCAGTAGATGCCAGTGGAGGTATTTGAAGTTTGTTAAAAAGAGATGCCCGCCCAGCAGACAAGCACATTATGTCTCATTATATGTCAGTAGTACGTGACATTTCCCGGCGCTTCTCAGCTACCCACCGCAGATGACTGCACCACTGACCACATACTCTTGTAATGGCATCTGGGAGCTTCTCAGATGTCCCTCACTGCATTTCTCCACACACCAGTGACTGCGGCTGAGTGTGCGAGACAGAGGCTGGCTTTAGCTGTGTAGCTCACACAGAACTGGGCCTGATGACAAGGCCTCTCGGTGTCAAATGAGCGCCAATGGTTTTATTTCTTCAAAATCCACGTGGATTTGCTAATGTGTTCAGTTGGCTGACAAGTTGACGTAGACATGTTGTCCAAGACCTGTAAGAAGCTTGCGCATGTTGTGTGTGTGTGGCAGCATGTTTTGATCAGCATGTGTTTTTTTTTTCTATTTCTCTTTCTCGTCTTATCTGTTGAATTGATTGTGTCCTCACAGGTCTACAAAGCGTAACGGCATCGAAGATATAACTGCCTTTTACAGAAAAACAATGTGTGACACGAGTACAGAAAGAACAACTACAGAGAGAACACTACTGACTGCAGTCTTTTCATGTAGAAGAAATCCTATTTTCTGCCAAAATGCAGCCCACACCCGTCATGCAGCTGAGGCTACATATCGATTTGATACCACCATCTAAAGTTAGTCATCACTCACGAACCTCACAGCTCTGACCTCACTGCGATGATCCAGCTTCCCAGATTTAAAACCGTGAAATTCAAACTGAGAAGCCTGCGTGCCCCAGTAAAGTGATTTCATGCTCCGACACCAAATGTGCGTGTCTTCTATGTAAGTAAATCATGTACCATCTTTAACATGATATCTGCATCATTAATATGGTTACATACAACTGAAATTAGATAGCACAACACATTGTTTTACTGTAAGCCCCTTTATAGCCCTCAAAGTGCAGCATGCTCAGCTCTTTGTAGATGAAAATAGAAGCATGTCCTCATCAATCACCTGCACGTACAATTAACTTCTTTTTTTTCACTGCACCTATTTGTGCACCTGCTCTCAAAACGGGTTGACTGTAATCCATTTCTCCTCTCCGCTGTGAACATTTTCTCACCCAGCCTCCGTTTTTAAGGGCCACCTACCTGCTCACAGTCTTCAGTGCTCTCAGCTCTGTTTCCTTTCAGGCAGCAGTCTGGTCACACTGTGCCTTCTCCTAATTTTTTTCAGTGTAATAGATCCTTCCAGCGGCGTGCAAAGTCTGTGCTTGATGCTCCTCTACTGACTGGATCCAGAGACTGCCAAAAGCTGTTAAGGCTTTTTTGTATTTGTGGTGACTCCAAAGACATTGGAGGTTGAGTGGGCGGTGGTGCAGGGTGGGGGGGCCACAGTGAAGGGTGGGTCACAGGCCAGGTTAAATACCTCTTAAAGAATCATTTGTTCCTGTAAACCAGTTGCACTGACACAAATGAAGATGAAGTTGCTTGTTTACACGACTGGAATCAAGATAAATGGGAGTTCACAAGTTTAGAGCTTGATTAGGTTTGCTGTTTGGTGTAAATGTCACTGTGATTGTTTACCTCTTAAAGTTTAATGTCCTGAATTATAAATGTGTTGAATTATTCCATATGTAAATAAAGGCGGCGATAACTGAGCGCATCCAAACTCATGTTGTTTTTTTCTACAAATATAAAGAGTATTCAAAGCCCACGAGACGGCAGACATTTAATTCAAAATGCACCTAGATTATCTCACTCCATTTAGCACACTTTGACTACAAACCACACACCGCCTAATACCATTAAAAAAAAGAAATGTGCATTAACATTGAGCCCTTTAAAACAGTCTCTTGGATATTTTCACTAAAATCAACGTTTGTTTGTGTGCAGGGATAAAAGTCAGAAAGCTGCAGTGCGTTAAAGCTGAAACAAATTCTGTTTATTGTATCTAAATTACCACCCTGCCAACTTCAATTAACAAAATAAGGTTTTTTGAAATGGTCAATATTGATTTGACAAACTGGAGTGGGTAAAATATTATCGATGCAGTGTGATATCCAGGGCGAAGTGTCCTTTTTAACAATCGAAAGAGTTATTCATCATATAAATTCAACAGCAGGTCACTTTATTCTACATTTAGCTTTTGAATAAAACCTCCAGATGAATGCCGCTCCGTCTAAATCAAGGTTCAAGGCTGCAGACCTTGAATGTTCTGTCTCTGCCTCTGGTATTTCAGTTGCATGTCGTGTCAAGAGTTGTTGTATTATTTTAAGACGCGCTGTAAATGTTGCCAGCCTCTGTCCGTGGAGGCTTAAGTAGAGGATTGATGTATAGGTGCGCCACATTGTCCCCTCCCATCGAATGTTGTGAGAAAAGCAGTGCAGCTGTTACGAGTTTGTGTTCTTAGACAATCTGAAACATGATCAAGAGTATTAGCGAGTGCTAATAACTCCAAGGAAAACATCCTTACCAGAAATACACTTGGATTGGATTACTGGTGGCACTTTAGCAGGAAAACACCGCCATCTTTCTATGAATGTCGTGTTTTTTATGCGCGTTGGCCAAATAAACCAAATTTATACCAAACAAATTGATGTCCTCAACAGAGAGGTACGACTGACCTCCCTGGAAAGTGTTTTCTACCACATGCCGGTTGTCATGACTACCCAGACCTGTCCTGCCCTGACAGTTAAGGCAGTGAACTTTACCCCCAGCACTAACAACAATCATAAACATGTCACACGTGAAGAAATACAGCCTCAGCTATCATGTCGGTCCTGGATCTTTAACTGTTTAAGTCATACAGTATGTAAAGTAAACATAAAGGTCGCTGCAAGTATCAGCGCTGATCGGCTTTCAAGTTTTATTTTGAATTAAAATGTTTTAGAGAACATTTGTTTTATCCTTTTTTTCTAAGGAACCTTTGCTTATTCTGTTTTGATGTTGACGGTGTTTAGTGACTCCACCCTCTATATATCAGAGTCTAAGACGGTAGGACACCAGCAGCTTACATGTTTTCTTCATGTCATACAATCATAAGTGCTTATCACTTAAGCTTACATACATTTTCACCAGCTACTTAACCGGCTTACTGATTCACTTACATGGTAATATGACACCAGAGGCATGTCGTGGTCCACTGGCCGGAGGTTTAGCAACGTCATCTGGTCAGGTCGCGCTCGGGGAGGGGCTGATGGAGAGAGCATAAAAACTGTCCCAGGCTATATCTGGGTTACTGTGATGTCGTAAACCACAAATAAGTCATGATGTTGTCAAAATGAGATACCAAGATGCCAGTAGATAATGTTTAAGGAGTGAGGCTAGCTACTGTTTTCAAAACAATTATGTTATATATTAAATCACGATTTAGTTTTATTGAATCTTACATGAATATTGAGTGTTAATTGTGTTGTTAATTTCAATTGTTTTGTGAGAAAGTCTTCTTATTTTAGTTGATTAAAAAATACTCTATTGGCCACTGAAGCGTACTCACAGGCACATAAATAATAATGATAGCCAGTTTACTGGGCACAGCTAGCTCAAACTAATGCAGTCTAATACCACAGTCCTGCAGTAAATCCAATCTTCTTGAGGCTGTAACATTATCATAGAGGTGAGGATCCAACAGTGTGATCATATTGGAGGCTGCATCTTTTGATGTTGCATTGTGCTGTTAAAGAACGATGGCATAATATTTCCAAGGAGCGATTCATCAAGTGGCTGCACTTTTTTTACTCACATTGTGGAATTCAGATAAACAACTTTCACATGTCACAGGACTGGGTCACATGGTTGTAGTCTGTTAAGGTGCCCACAAGTATAGTTTTTGTGTCTGCTGTAATGATACTGGCCATAATGAGATTCCCTCCGAACATACTTGGTAAACTAAATTGAGGAAATGGGGGACAAGAGTCAAACCTCCGTGTAATAGCATAATTACGACGAAAGAGGCACTTTTAAGATTTACCGTATTTTCATTTTCAAGTCAAACTCATTTTCAGTGGGAGCGCTAGGGGCACTTTTATGATAGCATCAAAATCGCTATTTTGAAAACACTAGGAAATCTCGACACAACATGAAACTTTGCTCGTAGCATCACCAGGGTCTCTACACATGAACACGAGCATTGAGAACATTGTTTGTGTACTAAAAAGAAGGTTTTTGAACAACTCACGTTAGCCGTTGTTTCTTCTGCTAGCCGCCGTCCTGCCAGCCCAGAAGTATCGATCTCCAAATGCGACGTAACTTGAAGGAGAGTTAAAGGGATAGTTTGGGTTAGTGAAGTGGGGTCGTATAAAGTACATATCTATAGTTGGTCTGTTCCCTTGTTTTAGGTGGTTAAAATTTGCTTTGCATGTGGACTCACACATTCACTGCAGTACAAAGCTGAGCGTCTGGTACTGCAGTGAATGTGTGAGTCCGCATGCAAAGCGAATTTTAACCACCTAAAATAGGGGGACAGAGCGACTATAGATATGTACTTTATATGACCCGCACTGTCCCTTTAAGGTTCACAAAAAAAAGCCTAGGTTGCATTTTGGCGAGAGTTTCGCTTTAAAACCTCCACACAAAAAAACTGCAAACTCTAAATCTAAACTTTGACCCTAACATAAATGCAGACATGCCGGTCATATGAGAAAATATAATCAATGCTATGACCAGAGATCTAGGTTTACTAATCCACATCCTATATCTTTTCATACCTTGGACTACTACAGCTTACTTTTCTTGTGTCTCAGCCAAACGACGCTGTCCCTGCAACTTTTATGTGCTAATCATACCTCACATGGTCCTCAAACTTTTGCATCCTCTTTCCACCTGAAGTAAGTAAGTAAGTAAATGTTATTTAATTAGGCACCTTTCACAGAAGAGGGTCACAAAGTGCCCCACAAGTAAAACTATTAAACATATGAGTAAACAGAACATTCAATTAAAACATAGACAGCGACAGATCTTAGCCAAGCACCATGCTGTGATGGGATCACGGCAGCTGTGACGCCTGTCAACGTGGTCATGTTCCGACCCGTGCGTAGGCTACTCACTCGTCACATCATTACTCAGTACTCGTGGGTCTGACAACTTCCATCTTCAAACTCAGCCTTTAAATTTTTATCTCGACTGACCACTTGTAAAGTTTTGTGGCCGCATCTTGTACATTGGGTACAAGGGGAACAAACAGTTCCCCCCGTGAGAACAGCTGACTATGCAGCTAAAAAAAACCCATCTCAAAACCCATTTCTACCAACTTTGCACATGTAGTTTGATTTTCTCTATCTATATCCTGCTCAGCACTTTGTAATTGCTTTAAAAAGGTCCTATCGTGATAAAACCTCGCTCACTTAGAAAATCACAGGGTCGTGATTCTGTGAAAAAATGTATTCCAAAGTTTATTTAGAGCCATTATGAGTCTGCAGCCGCCTGAGTGAGACAAATCAAGCTGATATCTGCCAAAGTTTTCAGCACCAAAATCCCTGTTTTTGTTTCCCCAGACGGCATTCGCCCGCTGAACCGCGGTGGATGGATAGGAACACAAAGAAGGGATTTGCAGTAAAAAAAGACTGCTCGTCTTAGATAACATGCTTGTCCAAGTTCTGCCCCTCATGTGCCGTGACTCTGCTGTTAACTGTGTTCCTGACTAAAGCTTTCAGGTGTGTGTG
Organism: Diplodus sargus; assembly: GCA_903131615.1. Lineage (NCBI taxonomy): Eukaryota > Metazoa > Chordata > Actinopteri > Spariformes > Sparidae > Diplodus > Diplodus sargus. Next base: position 4,066,621 of record CAEMYA010000009.1, read on the forward strand.
TACCGTGAAGACTTAGTATTCTCCAAATTCCTTGACCTACTTGCCAACTGGCTCCTCACAACCGTCTGCATCTGTTTCTAATGGCCTTTCTCATCATCCACACTCCACCTCTTCTGCCCCCCACCCCACCCCCCGTGGCCTGCCTTCCACTTCATTTACCGTCCGTATCTACCTATTCTTTGATATTCCAGACTTTCCTTTGAGTCTGTTCCTTCGAGCTATGTCTAATCTCGCTCTTTCATTTTGATTCTCCTCTGTCGATGTAGCGTTTTACTGCCACATTATCGCCTCACATTGGTAGCTTTATATTTGATATCGGTCTGTGACTCATCGATTGCTTTACATGATTTTGACACAAAACTGCTTTGTAAGTTGCCAGTTGTAATTGTGTTTTTTTTGGGGGGGAAATCACAGCGTTTCTTTGCATAAAGACTAGCAGGACCGCAGACATGAATTTTTCCCAGGCATCAGTTCAGGGCCACCAAACTCCCCTGCTCACATGTCTGTGGCTGCACTATTTTCATCCAGATAGTGTCAGTATCAGAGAGACATTTTTATCAACTGTGGATAATGTTTTGGAGCTTCAGGGGAGTGCACCATGCGATCAGGAAAGGCAATGCCCCCAATCCTTGTAAAGGGCGAGTGGCTGATGAGGTCACACCATGTGTCTGATTTACTGCTCTTAGAGCTTTGCTATGCTGATACACCCTGGTCAGAACTGAGGCCACAGCCGCATATATATAAATCAGGACATATATTTGATACCTTTGGATGTAAAACGCCTCAGTTTTGAGTTCAGAGCTTTGTACAGGCTTGTCAGGGAGTTTTTATTCGAAGCTCACTACACTTGGCTTTCTCCAGGTTTTGCCGCACGCAAATGTTGTCAAGAAGGTGAAAAAAAAAAATGTCTTATGTGATTTTTGAGTTTTATTGGCAGCAGTCACACAAGAGAGAAAATGGTTTTGTCTCCGATGCTGGGGTCTTGTTGAGACTGGCTTCTATCTGACCTCTGAACCAAGTAAAGAAAACCCTTTCAAAACACTTTACACCTCTTCAAAGCTTGCACACACACACACACACACACACACACACACACGTCCAGCCAGCGAGGTAGAAGAGGAAGCTAGACTTCTTCCTTTTCCTCCGGAGTAATTGAATGCTTACTTTTCACACTTCTCTGACTCTAAAGTGGCGTTCATCATGTCCCCGTCATGGACTCAACAGCGTGGAAAACTCAATTTTGGCTGAATTATACTTTCAGAGGAATGCTTAAACTGGAAGATGTACTAAGAGACATTGAGTCGCTCTCATAGCGAAAAGCTTATCGCGCCCAGAAAACCTGTGGTCTGATGTGAATCAAGCAGAAGCAAGAGGTTCTATACATGCGATTATACCTTCACCTGACTGCCAGTTAGGCACAAAAAATCAGAAAAGCATGGGGACAGATTTCAGCTGCCATCATAACTCTTATGAGTAGTCAGCCTTATATTGTATTATCACTGTGGTCAGTGGTGCAGTGAGAAACATGCTGTTCAGCCTCAGATAGATGTGAAGCTGCTGAGTGGAGCCAGTCTTGTGAAATCTAAATATGTTAACCACTGCGGAATAAACGACACAAGGCTTTCTCTTTCTGCAACCTTCAGGGTAAAAAAATAAAACTGACCCAGGTGAAAGAAGTGCTCAGGTCCTTTGAGAGAGTGAAAGCGAGAAAACCTTCAAGTAAAAAATATTCCATTACAAGGTAAAGTCCTGCATTTGAATAATAGTTAAAGGTCCCATACTACAGGAAGAGAGATTTCCATGTCTCTTTTGATTATGGGGCAGCGCTCCATAAATACTGTTTAACTATCAAAATGTACCATCCCCGGAGAAATACACATTTTCAGAAACTGTGCCTTCAAACGAGCTTCGTCAGGATTACGGTAAGGTTGTGATGTCACAAAATATACAGTCACCACCCCTCAGCCATGCCCAGAGCATGGCTACGGTTAAGAAAACACTGGCACTGGCACTGCCCACGTAAATACAGTGGGCAGTGCTTTCTCAGGCCTGTGAGAACTAACCAATCAAATCCGACTGGGCTTTTCAAGGGGGGGGGGCTCAAAGAGCCTCAAATGGAGTGTTCAGACAGAGGGTGAATAGAGGTGCTGCAGCAATTAACAGAATTATTTTATTTTTTTAATTAAAGCATATAAACATCTTCCAATAGACATGCACAAGAAAAATGAGCGACATAAAATAGAATTGTAATATAGTGAAAAATGAAAGTATCAAAGTAAAATACACTGGGCTAAACGTGCTCTTTGATACGTCATCATATATGATATTAGATATGTATCTACAGTAATATATCAAATGTTCATAGTTTTGTATGCAAACTTTTATTCTGCAACATGACCAATGATACCTGTCAACATAGTGGAGTAAGACATCGTAGGATTTCCCTCCTGAAGTGTATAAAGAAGCAGAAAATAATAATTCCAATTACTCAAGTCAAGAACAAGTCCCTCAAAGTCTTACTTAAGTGCCAACACAACTCCCTTTAACAAACTATACTCTGTTCTTATTGATGCTAAAGATGACACTTCATTAGATATTAGATATATATCACTACTTAAAGAAATTGCTGCTCCAAGGTGTGAACCTTTGAGTCATTCACTGAATCTTTTACTCTAATGAGGACACAAGTGTGTGAAGCAGAAACTAAAATCTCTCAGCCTGTATGGCCCATACACAGCCTCGGCATGATGCAATTAACAGATGGTTGAACAGACGTGTGCAGCGCTGCGACGTTAGCGGTGATACCGTCCTCATACATGATAATTGACAATTTAGCAGGACTGTGAAATGGTCACATCTTGGCGTGTTGCCCTAACAGGACTGGGAGCTGGTGTCAACCTGTCAACATAGCATGCTGAGCTAGATTGGTTTTCACAGCGCTGTTGGCGCATGGATGAATTTAAACATACTCTAAATTAAGTATTAATAACACGATGGGTGTGATCAGGGCTATGGTAATTAGATGTTCTTTAAAGAGTGACTGCTGTGTTGAACTTAAAGCTGTATAGATTCAGATCTGAAATTAAAAGAATCACTTTATCAGGCTTTTGTAGGTGTTTTTGATTCCTGCACTTAATACAGAGCTGCTGATGCATTATACTTCAGGCACAGACCCACCTCTGCTATCATTTATTAAAAAAGGCTGACATTTCAGTCACAGGGACTTTTCCCAAGACACGTTCAAACTGACCGAAGTGCTGACCCTCCCACATTAGGTCAGTGCTGAGGTGATAAGTGTTTGGGGAAATTTTCATTTTTTGGAAATGTTTTTTGGGGGGATTGGGCATCTGATTCCCTGCGCCGCACAAGAGACAAGGCAGGCGGTGTGCTTTTTGGGTTCTACTCATCTAGTATTTATTTGATCAGGGAAGTGTTTTTGAGTCAACTCACTCAACAGCAGAGATGGATATGAGTGTGGATGTGGGGTCATCCCAGCCGGCAGAGTCAGGAGTAATTCAATTTGACCTCTTGAGACACATCAAGATTGAGTTGTACATTTGGTGAGTATTCAAGTCACTGCGGCCTCATCCGTCGCGAAAAACATAAATTAAAAGCTGTTGAACTGCCAGGATGAAGTGATACTTGAAGGGATGCTCGTTATTTTGTTCAAATATCCACAAAAAAATCCATGAACTCCATCGAGTGGAGGTGGATGTTTTAACTAAAGGAGAAGCTCATTTCTTTACAGGTCAAAAGAATTACGAGTTGCGATTGGTCGAGGCTCTCTGGGGTCGTCCCACTGGCTTGAGTCACGATCGAAGGCTCTTTTAGCTCGCAGAGAGGCGTGGGGTCGAGGTTAACGTGGCCTCCCTGGAATTCTCTCTCCATCATGTGATTTGCCTGCTGAGGGAGAGTTTGGGATAACTGAGATGTCTCTATTTCCAGCTGAGGAGCGATCTGCCACATCTCTTCACACCATAATTGAAAAAGAGAAAATAATGCTTATATCACTCTTTTTTTTTTCCCCCCTAGACGCCATTTCTCTCTCCTTATCTCTCACACCTTGCTATGTCACACTTGTACTGTCTCATCCACTGACATTCAACGCCACCCCCACTTGCCTGTCTCTCCCCTTGACCGTGGTGATAAAACCCATAGCTGTCGCTGTCATGCAACACCCAGAGCGCTCATGAAGGCGCCACCTGTCGCTGGTGCATGCCGGGATGCTTAACTTGGAATACTGCAAACTTGGCGCTCCTCAGTCATTTTACCCCTCACCCTCACCTCCCTCAAACCAGGATCCTTTTACTGGTGACATGTGTCCAATTAATTTTGCTCAATCTTCTGCCAACAGAAAGAAGGTGTAATTCAGAAAAGCAGGAGGAAAATGGCTCAAAGTGCAAAGTTTGGGATCAACAAAGTGTTTGTCCCACTTGTGAATCTACATAAAAAGTATAATAGGCTGTATTCAAAGCTTGCATAACAATAATATACAAAGGGCTTTCCGACTCCATCATCTTACTCTACTGGAACACCAACATGCAGTTAAATGCACCATTTTATTCAACAATACAGAACATATGTAGGTTTCCTGGGTTGTTTAATCTTTCTGTCTTTGGTGTTAAATTAAAACTGCTACCACACCCACTGAAATCTGCCAGATGAAATTACTTAACAAGAAGAATGACGGTGTTTGTTGTTTGTTACATTGCCTTATACGACCCGTGTGTACATTTACCCCACAAGGACCTCTGGGGTCTGCGTGAATTATAGCTGTCAGGATGAGTGTGACATCGTTTTTAGCAGCAGAAGACGTCATTGCTCAGGGAAGAAGCGCTGGGGAACAAACCATGTGACCCAGTCATAGTAGAACACTGTGAGTTTCTTCACTGGTTTCTTTTGCAGATAACTGTGTCCTGTCTTAACCTTAACCAGGTAATTTTAACCATGACCTGTAATATTTCTTAACTCTAGCCAAGTGGTTTTTGTTTTTGTAATGGTGCTGTAATTTTTGAGAGGTGCTGTCGAAGATTTTGTTCAACTGGTCGGAAAGTGAGATCAGATAATGATCACGTGTCATTTTCGAAAGCGATGATGAATGAGTATTGTCATATAGGTCGGAGGACTAAACTGCCAAACAATGCAATGCGGAACAAATTCAATTATTGGGTTGTCAAAAAACTTCTAGTAGGGTAAAAATAAATGTACAGTGAAGATTATAAACGATAGAAATAATCTCCAACAACATATTTAAGGCCAAAGAGCAGTTCAGCAGCTTCAATTAATAAATGTAATTTAAATATTCGCCACAATATTCACCTCCATGATGCCTCTGACCTTGCCATTAGTCGGCTAAGTCTTCATGATTTATCCAAGCTTTCTAAGAGGCCGTGCTGCTGCTGCTGCTGATGTTGTTGTAATTTACTGGTGTAATGTTTTAATGCTCAGCAGGGCTCAGTGAACTTAACGTGGATACCCGAGATTAGATTCAGCTAAATTGTTTTGCAAAAGCTTTTAGCAACTGGGGAAAACATGTTTTTGATAGTGAATTAGGAGTTGAATGTGTATTTCACAGCTGCTGTGGAGTAATTATGATTACCTCAGGTAAATTTTCTAAGTAGAAAATGTGTTTACAAATCAAAAAAAGATCTGAAGTGGCTCTCACAATTTGTCCCTCTTGTTCTGTTTTCTGTCACATTTGGTAAGTTTACAAAGGGCACTTGATGTGAAACACCAAAGTGTAATTGCACGTGAAATCTTATATACTTGAGATCTTCCGCCCAGCTTTAATTGTACGCTCTGTCGCCCAGCCTCCGTGATAATCACAGTACACTTGGTTGTAATTATTCATCTGGGATCCATTGAAACATTAGAGATAGTAATACAAGCCTGTCCAGTGAAAAGCTCCCATCCAACTCTTAATTAATGGCCATTAATCATGCTACAGGGATGTAATTTACTGTAGAGCCGGTGGCTTATGGCCACTGCCATCGACCGTATTCACACGGCAGCTATTTTCTTGCTACGTCATAGTCGGGTTGGTGGTGTAATTATCCTTTTTTTTACATTCCTTGCTGTGTTCCAGGTTGTAAGTTGGGAATCTGACAAATTGTTGTCATTTCACCGTTTCTTGATTGATCTGCAACTGAAAAGAGGATTTTTGATGATGAAAGTGAAAATCTGGATGGACATCAGGGCACATTTCAAAGTAAAGCAAACTATTTGGTGTCCCATTAGCTACCGTTAGCATTTAACCACTTCCTAGCTTACGTTACCATTTGATTACATCTTAATCACTCTTAAGCACAAAGAAAATAAATGAATGTGCTTGAGAAAACCGTCTTCGTTAATACAGTTAAGTTTCAGTCAGTGGACTTCCCAAAGAAATCTGCTTATACTGCCATTCTCCTGTATATACTGGCCCCCACAGGCTTCACACAGTCACTGATGTTACTGTATGTTGTTGTTAACATCTCCAACCGCTTCACTGATGGAGGATGCTGAGAGACTTCATTCAGTCCACCTGTAAGGACGCCTTTACAGAAAACTGATGCTCACAAACTGGTCGTATTTATTACAACAATAAAACATTTTCTGCTCATACTTTTGTTTCTATTCTTCTATTTGTTATCTCTGGGTTGTTTTCTTTTTATAGCTTCTTCCCCAGCGGCCTGCTGTTTCTAAACTAACAGTTATGGAGTGATTAATCTTTTGGCATCTTGATGATTTTTTATCATCAGCTGGAGTGGGCCGAGTGTCACCAGTTTCCCCTTGTCCTAGCCTCCCCAGTAGATGATGGATGATCGTCTGGTCTAAAGCGTCTGACCCGTTTCAACCTGACTCTTCTGCAACAGTAAACAGAGGCGCCTTCAGTCATCGGAGCTGCCGGCACATTCTCACATGAAGGGCCTCCATTTTTCTGTGGCCACAGGATTTCTTTAAGATGCTGCCACAGAGTTCAAGTGAAAACCATCAACATTTTTCTTCGAAATGAATGTACTGTCAAGCATTTTCAGATGTCGGGTGGTCCAGTCTATGTCCAGTTCACGGCAGCTTTTTATTTGTAAAGCTTAACAGCCTCTGCTGTTTTCATCTTCCATGTGTACTTCTCTTTACATTTTCTTATCTTTATCAGCGAGGCATCAGAAGCAGCGAGTGTGGTTGATCAGACAGAATTTACAAATCATCAATGGATAATCAGTGGAAAGAAAATTCCCAATATCGACAACAATATTGTGTTTATGTTGCTTCGGAAGTGGAGTGTAAAACAAGTCTGCAAAGATGCTCATAAACTGAACTTAACATTTAATCGCCACAAACAAAAAATAAAGACCTAAAAGTGCCTGGATAGCATTTATTTCCTCATGATCTAATTTAGGGTTTTCCGTTTCAACGTATCATTATGAAGTAAATGTTTATTGCACAATGTAATGGATATAGAATAATGACACTATCTGCGTTTACATAATGTTCCCTATAATCCTCCCTATCATTATCCAGTCTTGTCTGCCGCCGGGCATGCAGTCGCCAAGGAGAAGGAAGGTTAACTTGGGATCTATTCTATTCTATTATTGTGTTGTGTTATTTGTTATTTGTGACTCTGAGGAAAACAGAAACGATCCAGTTGTCTTTTCTGCAGCAGCGGCGCCAACGATAATACCATTTGGGGGTGAAAGTTATCTGTTGCCAAAGACTTTTCATTTTCTGTCATAAATTACCTAAAAAATGGAGCAAATCTTCAGATTTCAGAGGACGAAACCACCAAATATTAGACATTTTTACTGGAATGTTGAATTGGTCTTCAAAAATAGTTGACAAGATTTTATTTTTTGATCAACTAATCGATTAATTTACTAATCACTGTAGCTTTAATCTATTTCTATAAACAACAGATGGAACCGTTTTGTGAAATGATTCGATAGAAAAAATTAGTTATTTTCCTGTAAAACCTGTCAATCTGTGGTCCACATGTGACAAAATGGCAGCTCTTGGCAAACTGCCGTTAAATATTGGTTTACATCAGTGAGTTTAAGGTCCGGATCCAGAAACCACACAAAATCAATTCAGATGTGATTCGAGCTGTTGAAACTAGCAGCTACGATGCTCAGATGACAGCTTGAAAATTGTTTCTATTTCTTCTTTGTTACTTTATCGACGGTGATATGTTGTGGCTTCTTTCTTGTGTCAGATGTACTCATTGTAAGTCGCTTTGGACAAAAGCGTCTGCAAAATGACCTAACTGTAAATGTGAATGAAACCAACCCAGACTTGCTTTGTCTTTTACTGTAACAGATGTAGATTAACAGGCAGCAGTTCACTACTCGAATATTGTTATTCTTCCTCTTATTAAATCGCATATCACATCCTTCTCTTCAGTTCCTCTCAGTCTCCATGGCTACATGTCACACTCCTCATCCCCTTGTCTTTTTTCTCACAGACTTAATTAGGCAGAAATACAGATGAATGTACAGAAGAGAGGCAGACAGATAGAGATAAGTAGAAACAACATCTGATTAAAGATGGGTAAAATGATCTTAATTAAGCGCTGTATGTGTTGTGTAATACGGTATGTATAATGAATTGTACATTACAGTACTGATGGGCTTGGAAAATGTTTTCTGAACTTTGATGCCTCACAAACAGTGGAACTGATCCGGCTGTTGATGTGGGTCACCAGATCCTGTGGATTCAGGAGGAACTGAAGATGACCCCATGTGACTTGTCAGGATTAACTCGTACATTTAGGAAACATTCATCTCTGGGTGGCCTCATCCATCATACACTAACATAAAACACAAGATCAGAGCTGTTTTGTCTCGTATCCGTTGGTATTTCATTTTACTGAATGTTTTTTTTCATTTCTTCAATTGCTCCATCATTCCCGCATGGCAACGTCAACAGGCATTCAACCTGATGTAGAGAAAATGGATGAATGGTTTCATAATGAGCAAACTCAGGCGCTTGAGCCTGCAGAGCTGCAACCTATCAGCACCAGACGAGGGCCGGAGGCATGTCCTGGTGTCAGTGGCCTGTGTGTGGCCAGCAGGGTTTAAAATAGGTCCTGTGAAACTGATCGTCAGTGCTGAGCTGCAGCGAAATCCACATGGATCATATTTCTCCTCCATATGAGAGTGCGGACAAGACATAAAGGGCCCTGTCAGCGTTATGAAACAACATTGTGGATTACTTGTTGGAACAGAGTGATTGAAAGATGACTCATTTATTTTTCTTTCAGTGACGATCTCCCCAAAGAGACTCACAGGACTGATTCGATCCCTTCAGATGGACCGCTCAACGTTATAATATGTACGGTGCAGCCACTAGATGGCATTGTTACACTTTATTGTGGCACCGCCCTCTGAGGACAGGCCTCCTTTTAAAAACAGGACATAAGCTTTAATAAATTAAAAATATATAAAGTTGTGGAGTCATCTGGAGCACCCCGGTTTGAATTTATAGACCTCGGATTGCAATGTGGTTTTGAGGTTCAGCTCCCATTGTGTTGATGCAGACTTGTGACCGTGAAGTATTGATTGCATTATGAAATTCACTTAGATGATAAGTGGTGTCTCAGAATATGTTTATTCATAAACAGAGAGACCTCCATTTTCTTAATGGCCATCCATTTCTTAGCAGTGTGTTTGAAGGCAGAGGTAAAATTGGATTGCATCGCCAAGGGGAAATCTTTTTTTTTTTCTTTCCTATTGTTCTGAGCCTTCATGGGGGAAACACAATTACTTTTTTTATATATATATCACTTTAACCATTTCTCATGTGGATGACATACTGGAGGCGGCATTGAATGACAAATTATGAATTAGGTTTAAATAAAATGAAAATATGAAGATTACCAGCTGTCACAGAACATTTTCTGTCTTCACAATGGGAAGAAAGACACCGAAAGAACGAAATATACTTCACTGAAAGAGACAAAACCTTAAATTGTCAAAGTATAAATCAGTGATACAAGCGTTGTAACATTTGTAAACAAGTCTATTCAAGGTTTGTGCATTACAAACATCCTTTCCAGCTCCAGTGAGGGCTTAGATGGATTGGATGAAAGGATTTTCTTTTATATTTTTTTATTTAGTTTTTGGAGACTCTCGAGGCAACATTTTGAAGCATGAAGCTTCAAAGCGTGGGGCCATCCGGGGACATGACAGAGGTACAAGAAAAGATGCTTTCTGAGAGCACTCGAATGTGGTCATTCATTCATCCTAATGTGTGAGCAAACAATGGGATGATTCACGGACGCATCATGAATTACCCTACAGCGCACTTTTAAGAAGATTAGCATATTATTATTTTCTAAGAAACTGATTTCAAGCATGAAACTCCAAAATTGTGAGGACGGATTTCTCTTCACCTGAAACAGCAGCCTGCTGATGTTTTATTGGGCCACAGAAGGTTCTTCTCTGAACTTCAAAGTAAAAATGTCCACAAAGCAAGATATTCAGACTAGCTATTTACACTGCCTGCCCATGTAGTGTTGTCTTTCTTCAGGATCCCATAATAAAGCCACAGCCACTCCATTTTGTTGCTCAACTACTTGGTGACATGTTCCTGACTTTGTCAGTCAGTCTTATACGATCTCAGTCTCAACTGATGGTGTGTTTTCACTTGCCTATGATGCGAGGTTCAGTTAACTTTACGCAGAAATGTACACAGATATCTGCATATTAAAGACTGTGTGTATTTCTGCCACTTTTGTATCAACAGCAAATATGTAAATAAATTCATGTCTGTATATCAGATCTGCCTACAGTACACACAGTGCCAAAAGTTGCATTTCCATCCACCTGCTTTAATGGGCGTTCTCAATCTGTGCTTGAAAAAAGGTCCAGAAAGAGTCAAAATATCACAAAAACTTCTTGTTTAAGCTCGGCTGGAGTAGAAAAGTTGATTTAAGGATAAAAATGCAAGGTGCCATGGAGAGAAAAAAAAGAAATTAAGTCGTGATGAACATGAGGCATGTGACTTAATCACCCATTAAGCGTCCCACTCCGTTGATGTTAATGTGAAATAGCGGCAGACAAAAACACGAGACCTGTGGGGAAACCTCAACATCCCTCAAATATAACCATGAAACTAACAACATAGACACCATATTTTCATTGCATTTTCTCCATCATCTGAGGTTTGACTGGCGCTCCTCTAACTGCATCATCTGATTACTGCTCTCTTCTGGCACCTACCTGGAGATTTAATACCAACAACTGCTCATTGCGTTAACCCCTTAAAATCCACACAACAGTGATGGATGGAAACATACGTTCATTCTGAATATTTTATGCCTTTTTTCCTGTAAATTCTGTTCTACTTTGTGCTCCATTTAGATTGAACCCTGACCAATGATAGAAATATATATTCTGTAATACACTGCAAATGACACGAGTCAGTATATCTGCTCTAAAAAATATCCACCTGTCAATTTTTCACACTTATTCCGTGCATGACTCGAAGGAAATATACATATGTGGAAAAATAAACGATGTCCCGATGCTTTAGTATGATGGCTGTATGTATGAATCTCCACTAAAGGGTTGTGAATTTTCTTTACGGTTCAGTGATGGATGACAGGACTATAAGAAAGATTACACATTCTGTGTCGTATGAACCAAAAAATAATCATTATGTTCTGTTTTTCTCACCGTCCTCTTCTCTCTTTGCTCAGCAGCCTGTCTGATACCCAACTACCCTGACAGACTACCTCAAACTGCCCCCATATCAGCCCACAGCTTTTTGGTATATATCACAGCCAACCCTAAGTACTAACAAATAAGCCCAGGCAAAGCAGTAATTCATCATGTGATGCGTGCCTGTAATATATCTCTCAGTCTTGGTCACCATAACTCTTCCTTATAGTAGCCGTTTGAACACTGCAGTGTTACCAGGGACAGGAGTGATAACTCTGGTTGTAATAATGGACCTGTGCACAGCCGTGATGATGGACGAGCCCCCCTTGTAGGAATATATTCTTAATAAAACACACTTCTTTAATAACGGTCTTTTCTGTTGGAGGTCTCATGTGGTCCCCCCCTCCACACACACACACACACACACACCTTCAGTGTATGCCGGAGCTGCCCAAGGTTGTCTCTAAGCAGGATAATAAGTTGTCCAATAGCAATGAAAAGCTGAATGTGTCAACGTATTTCATTCAGAAGTCAAAGGCGCATCTTAGCCTCACAATGCCAGAGGTAAACTTAAAGAAAAAAGCTCAGCCATCGTCATGCGAGCAGTGTCCGTCCACGCATTGGTACACACTGAATGTATCAACAACAATAACGTGGATGTATACATATTCACTGTGCTCAGAGGAGGAACTGCATGAACTCTGGTCATCTCTGATTTTTCATTTCGTGGCATCATCAAGTCAACATTTTTAGTTTTGTAACACTACGGTTTATGACCAGATCGCTCCAAAACTAATGATGTTCACATCATCCACAACTCGGACTGATTATTTATCAAACATGTAATGACATGTGATGTGTTCAACATTGTAGTAAGTATCAAAAGTCTGTTCAACATTGTCACAATATCGATATTTAAATATTTGGTCAAAAATATTATGCATGATTTTTGTGACCTAGTCCTTGCATTGATTAAGTATTTGAGAGGAGATTTTAAAATATGGATGTTTCAAAATATTGAGATATGAGGGATATCATGTAACATCATATACGCTAAAAATATTAGCTTATTCTGTTTAGTTCTAAACTCAGCACGTTTACTTTAACATTGTGAGCAAATCAGCATGCTGAGGGTCACATTTCGTACGGCCTCACAGAGCCGCTGGTGTGACTGCAGATGCTTTTATTGCATTCATGTGGTGTCGGAATAATTGGAAAAAATTAGTTCCTGAGTTTAAAGTAAACACGCCCTCAAATTGGAACAACAACGGCGAAAATTTGCACCAGTTGTCAGCTGTGACATCAGATATGCAGCTGATTGGTTGATGTTTGGAAACTTTAATTCTCATCTCATAGTAAACATCATTCTTTTAGCTCACATGTAATTTGCAGTATGGTACGACGTTTTAACCATAAGCTGCTGACCACGCAGACTGACCTAGATCAGTTAGAAAAGTTTATAGCATTATCTTAACAATAACCACTGCTAAGGGAGGTGAACTCCTAGTTTGGGTTGAACAAACAGAACAAACGTACTTCCTTCCCACCCCTGTTAACAGTTTATATGCGCAGTTCTGATCAAACAATCGTGGGAAATTGACGATGATTAAAGATGTTTATTAGCTGGAGCACAAACGAACATTACAATTGCGAGTTAACATTTCTGATATGCAAGAATGTTTGTTGCTCATCATACATGACAGATTGTGTCCTTGATCTGTTTGTAACCGGTAAGTAAACATTGACTTTTGGCAAGTAGATTTCTGCACCGCTTTCTCAACAGGGCAAGTGAAAAGCAAAACATTAATATTGACCCCTGGATAAAGCAATAATTCAATGTTTTGGGGGAATATAATGGTGCAGCAACAGTTGAAATCTGACCATCCAAGAAGCAACTGACTGCAGGATTTGTCTTCTTATTGTTAAATCCTGTTTGTGATAATTTCCTTGGTCCTTTTCTGTCCAAACAGTTTTTAAATGTGGGCCTATTCTTCTAAACATACATTGTCATTGCAAAATGGTTAAGCAGCCCATTCGCTAGGACAACATTCTTCCATTTGATGTTCCTGCAAACCCCTGATTCATTCACATTCACATCATGTTCTCGTTACATTTTAATGACTCGACTATCATAACTTCAGGTGGAGGTGGATGGTGGTGGATTTGCAGGAGAGAAGGCTGCCAAGCCATTGACCACAGTTCAAGACTGTTTCAACATGTGTAAGCGTGAAACCACCAAATATTTCTAAGTAGACCTCCAGACAGTATCCAAACGTGTTTTGGGAGACAGAACCAGGTATTTAAAGTAAAGACAGTCTATTTCCTGTTCCTACCAAGAGTTTTTGACCGTGTTCAGTGTTATCATAACTGATAATTCAATGTAAAGAACATAAAGTTGTAGGTTAGGTAAAAACATTGCCAACATTAATTCTGGTGATTAGGTTGAGGACATTCATTATCCTTCCATCAGTGTCAATACATAGGAGGAAGTCTGCCGAACTCCTCTGCAACCATTTCTTGTTTTTGCTGTTGTTGCCTTTATTATGCTACCAAACAGCTTCATTCTCTGCAGGGGCAAATAATGGTCATCATTTAGGCGATTATCTTAAGGTCCCCATCTCGGACTTGCTTACGCTGAATGCCATTCGTCTGCCTGCCCTGATAAGCCTTGTGGTAACGGCTCTGAGATACCTCCCCCATCTCCTCTCCGTGCTGTGGATCGGGTGGAGAAAAGGGCAATTAGAATATGAACGAGAAATCAGACGGTTCTTCTGTTACTTGACCTGTGACCCCTAATGTGCAATTCAGGCATTTTTTGGTAGTTACAGAGTTTGTAGCACGGCACAGGCAGTCCGGGAAAAAAGGCTGGATTAACTTGACAGTACAGAAGCTCAGATTGTACGTTTACTCTTAAGAAGAAAGCAAAGAAATAAAACCTTGACCAAAGTGGATCACGAAATCTCCTTTTAGTCTGAAGTGTGATTGATTACTACTTTAAAAGTGTAACTCCGATACGTGGAAAGAATTAGACAGGAAGAAAAAACTTCTTATACGTGAAGTAGAATTGCTCATTTAATGCTTTCTGCTGTCTGTGCTGTTTCTGACCTTGGAAACGGCCAATAAGGAAGAAAAACTAACTATGTTTGTGCAGACTATCACCTTCCATCATAACAGCCATTCATCCTCTAGTCAGGCCGATCCGACCCAAACTTCTCCCACTGTATCTAACGAAACAAACGAAACAACAAAAAAGTCTACACAACAATATAAAATTGCAGTAAGGAGAGCGAAAGATGTGTGCAGAATGTGATTAGCCAAGTTCTCACTCAGATAAACTGCTGTGTGCATACATTTTAGACATTATATATATTACATCCACGTCTATTCAGTAGGTGAGAGTGACAAGTGTAGCCCCGAGGTCGGAGCGTCAGAAGCCACCATATTACGTTATTGTAGACAGCAGCGAGAAAGTAATCTCTCCAGGCTCTCCACTTGTCACACTGTACGAGCAGCGGTGCTTCACTTATTTTAAGCTCCTCCAGCTAAAGAGAAAAAGAGAAGAAGAAAAAAGGATAACATTAATACAGAAACTCCCCCAAATCCAGGATTCCAATGGATGATTCCCCCGCGAGAAAGTGACTTTGACTCATCGCAAGAATATGATATTGGCGGTGCTGCTCAGACTGATAACTCGGTGTGTATAAGGAGCAGGAGGCTGTACCGCCTTCAGTGTCGACCCTTTCACTATCACTCACATTTCCTCTACATTACCTTGTTATCAGTGTGTGGGCATCATGTTACCAGTCTGCAGTGCATGCACTTACCATAATTGTTTGGTATTTTCTGTTTTTTATGCTCTCTCAGCCTTGATACTCAGCTCTGACACATTTACTGTGAAGCACAATTTCAAAATACGAGACATGGAAATTGTGAGCGAGTCTTGTGACACCTTTTAGCAGGTTTTTGCTGTGCAGGAATTTACAATGTATTATTAGTCTTTGTGTTTAAAATGCTCAGTTTGCTCTTTGGAAAACGTTGGCCATTACCCATTTAAAAAATGTTTTATTATTGGCCTGGTATTTCCTAGCATCCCATAATTTTACAAGATTATAAACATGATTGTGGTCTGATCTCTGAGGCCTTGTTAGCCTCTAACATGATACCAACAAGTGTGAAAGCCAGAGATGTAACCATGTAACAGGTTAAAGTCACGAATTCAAGTAAATGTTTACATAAATAAGTATTTCACCACTGGAGAGATGGCCCTTGATAAAAAACTTAGCTGTCTTTGCAGGTAAAAGATGCAAACATTTATGGAGTTGGTGCTAAATGACGAGAGAAAACTGAGTTAAAGGGTCGTTGTTTTCACTTACGTTCACCGGACCAATAAACATTCCTGCTGATAGGTGAGCAGTGCCACTGAGTTAGGCGGTGCTTGGTTTTGGCTTTGCGTCAACACATATCAGGCGAGAAACGGACAATGATCAGGACTGTGGTTCATATTCGATCAGTGTTGCCATATTTTACAACACAGAATCAACATGGAGGCCACATCTGGTTCACGATCTTCTTCTATTGCAGATAAATAGTGTGATTAATTATGTTTCTGAAAGCATTGGTGAGAAATCAGCAGTAGAGTAACAGGATCTTGGAATATAGTTTATCATCATTGCCTTGATTAGCTTGGCGAGAGACTCCAAACTCGATCCAAGAGAAAGTGGGTCTCTCTCGGGCCGCGTATACTCATTGTGTCTGTGGATGCAGCATAAGAATAATGCAGGAATACAATCTGTAGTTGATACAGACAACAGCCCAGAGATTTTTTTTTACCAGAAAATAAGTGGAGGGCTCTGGGTGAAGGAAAGAACTTCAACATTGTTCAGTTGTATTTACAACCCTATACTGCATATAACCCTAACCAACATTGTAGTGATTAGTTGAAATATATTCCAAAGTATTAGCATAAAAATATACTTTAAGTACATATTTCAGAATAATGTGTATGATATAATTGGATCATAACCACTGATGGATACTGTTTTCATCACTTAAATGTTGAGGCTGTTAAAGTCGATTTAACTACTTTGTATAATTTATTTGCTGGGTAGCTTTACAGTTTCATCTTATCCTACAATATCGCATCATCATTTATTTGTTCATTATATTTTTTTTTTCACTATTTAACTAAATGCGTAAACTAACCAGTAAATAAAGTTGTCAAATAAATGTAGTGGAGTAGAAGTATACAGCAGCGTTGGAGTTGAGCAAGAGGGCTGGAGAGCCTGTGCTGCAGGTCAACATTTATAAGACGGTGAGATTTCTGGACAATTTCTAGCCCCATATGTGGAGGAGGTATTTTAATCTAAAACATGATCTATTCAGAAGACCAACCCCGAATATCTATGAGTTGAAGAAACATGCATTGCCAACATTTATTTTGGCAGTTGTGTTGAACATACTGCATATTATTTAGCATACGAGACAGATTTAAAAATATCCAGTGCGGGGCAAAGGGGTTCTCACATTTTTCTAGGTTGAGTAGTTATTCAATGTACTTGAATCCAGATCAAGTATATTGCACGGAGAAGAAATCTGGTGAACTTGCCCCCCATGATTATATGACTTAAGTTATGTAAGATGAAAAAGTAAAATGTGAAACACTTGTCATAAATGTGTAGCCTATAACACCTCACACAAACTCTCCTGTCAGGCTCTTTAAAGCAGTTAAGATGATTTTTGCTGACAGTTTCCATTTTTCAGACTGTCTTTTTTTAAGCTTCTCGTCGTCTGTGACAGTTGTAATTCTTGGCTGTTTGACAGATGATCCGTAACTCAGTTAAGACGTCTGTTGACAATTTTCACTCATGAGAAATTTCTTGATTTAGGGCCTGTTGAGGCTCAGAAGGCAGAGCAGTCCACTAATCACAGGGCTGGCGGTTCCATCTTAACCTCCTACTGTCCACATCTCAAAGCGTGTCCTTCAGCAAGACACTCAACCCCCAAATTGCTCCCGAGGGTCAAGGCCAGCAGCGCCTTGTGTACCAGATCACTGCTCTCAGTGTGAGCGTGTGCTTGAATGGGTGAACGAGCAGCCAAAACATTGTAAAGCGCTTTGAATAAAAGCACTCCATAAATGTGTTCATTAACATTTATGTTGTTTATTTCGGGCATGTCAAGTCATCATCATCACATTTCATCATTGTTCAAATAATACAATACACATGGCCGAAAGGGAAAAGCGGCATTTTTCCTCCATGGAAGTAAAGTAATTACAAGAGCCGTCACAAACTTCTGTACGTTGACCTGGACTTCCTGCCCTTTTTATGGCTGTCTAACTCTAAAACACAGACCTGAAGAAACTCACCATTTTGACTTATTTCATTCCAAAAAGCACATGATGTTGTGAATCATATACAGTTTAAAACACTCCAAAATGTGTTGGGATGCAGATTGTCTAGTCCTCGACAATTGCACATTATTATTTCTCAAACATGATTTCTTGGAAACTATAACATCATATATTCAGGCCAGTACAGTGTGTTTGGAAAGGCATCTTGGCTGTGTGTTACCATGTTTTCCAGATACAGCAGCCTGGTCAGTGGCCTTACACTTACATAATTGACACGGTAGTTATCCCATTAGCACCACAGCTTGAAGCCCTTTCTACTGTAGTAGTATATGGAACGAGAAAAGTCTGGACACATAAACACTGGACTGTCACCCAGGAAGGTTTGCACTCCAAGGTCCAATCCCAATGTCACCCTAAAGCCTTGAAACCTGAGCTGACATCCCTGGTAAGTGTTTGAGTGAGAGTCTGCAAAGGGACTGAAATATTCCCCTTAAGATTTTATTTGATATTGTAAAATATATAGCCATATAATAAATACAAATAGAAACATACATTACATTCAGAGGTTTCAAGCAAAACATTCCATATTGTTTCAAAGCTTATGACTTTTTTCTTGTTTAATAAACGGTGATTTAAGGAAAGAATCAGTTCAAGAGAAAATGTCGCAAGAAAAAATATTGCACATATAATAATGACAGCATCTGGATTATTGAAGGTTTTGGGGTTGTTTTTTTTTCAAATCTTCACTATACAGGGTTCACTAGTGCATCTACATAAACCCTCCCAACCTCCACCGTCTAAACTTCCCATGGCGGTAGTGGCCACAGTAGGTGACAGATCATATAAATAACACACAAACATACAGACATTTTATTAGAAACCTTTTAGGGCATGCCCTGGTAACCCACTCAGTGTATTTAGCATTACAGCACTATGAACTGTGGGTAACTCCCGTTGGCAAATTCTGAAGAAACGCAGATAGAAAGTGCCCATGAAGGACTCAAAATGTCTGTGAGTGAGCTCTCATGGACATTGGGGTCGGCTCCTGGTATGACAAAACAACTGGTCAACATTGGTTTGTTTTGAATTTATGTTGCATAAGTCAGTGAAAGTATGTAAATGATGTAACTAGCATTATGTAAGTTTATTGAGTGAAACTAGTTATTTTATTTCAAAGTATGATCTTCTCCTGAAGCTAACCGAGTAGAATTTTGTAAATGATTCAAATACCTTGCAGGCGTTGCATATTTATCAATGCTTACTTGACCGCAGGACATTTCGCATACTGAACGGACACTAGAGGGGAAGGTAAAGCAGATTAGATCGAAGCCTAAGGACACTGACCAAGCCTCCCTGAAGGTGTCTTCAATAAATGTGTGCATGCTCACAATCCATCGACACTTCAAGACAAACTCAGGTAGCAGAAAGAAGGATCAATCAGGTACACATGTGATTAGTTAATGATTATCAACTAGTTATATCTATCCTTCGATACCTCTTCAGTACTTTACTTCATACGGTTTTCAGTGTGAAATATGTACTGTAAAGGAACATTTGTTTTTTCTTTTCTTATTATTCTTACACATGCAGTGGAGTCTGTGTGGCTCCAAACAATGAGAGACGGAGGAAAACGGTTGAATATTGAGCAGCCGGTGCAGTTTTAGTTTTACTGATTGGTTTCATTGTTTTTTGGTCACAGCCCTCGTTGTCAGTCATTATTCAGTTTTTTAACAAAAGATATTCCCTGTGCTCTGCACCGCTAATTACCACAACAGTGATATTAATCACACATGCAGGTTCTGTTTTTCAACACGGTAGTTTTTCAAATTTAACCGTGCAGAGAAAGTAAAATCACCCTGGAGACCTCATCACTGTGTACTCTGGCCTCCCTGATGAATACGGACCTCAGTGCCTTCATCAAGGGCAATTTGACAGTAATTTGCGAGGAAAGGGACGGTATTACTCATTCACTTCACCCACCTATGTCTGTAGATTATGAATCATGATCTCGTGTGATGAGGTTCATTCATTTCACTGTACTTGCAAGACGGAGGTGCACCTTCCCCTCTTGTGCTGTTTGTTTCCTTGTCGACTTGTCTTCCGTCATTAGAGGCGGATGGAAGCAGTTTGTCAGCCGCAAGGACTCATGATTGTACTAAAACAAAAGCAGCAGGGAGGCGCTCCAAAGAGCTGACAGGCAGTGCGGTGAATTACCCAAGCACCTGCAGGCTGTTAAAGTGATATACTCCGCCCAGAGCCAGAGTATCTTCTGAGTATGAAACCCTTAAATTGTAGACTTCAGACGTGGTTGTAAAAAAGTTTGCCTTTTTCTTGGAGAAGAGACTGCGGCCGTCTTAAAAGTTTACAGTTTCTAAACATCAATAGGATTTCCTCCTGCAGCATATTCTGCTTCTGTCTATCCTGCATGTTCAACTCGTCCTAAGCTACTCCTTTCACCAGAATCTGTTTAATCAGTCTGCTTCCTTCTCATTCCTTACACAAAGCACTGCTGATCTCACAAGCAGGCGTGTGCACGCTTGGATTAACCCATCCTCCGCTGCCCAGGGCAAGAATGAGCTGTAGGTCCCCCATGACATCCCTCCTCTTCCCACTCTCTGTGCACTGTGTATGTAACCCAGTCACCTTCAAATACCTATTATGTGTAGCGCACACAGCACACTTCACACTTCACATGATAGCTTCATTATGTTTGCCAGAAGCTCAAGATACTCCTTTACTGGGAAAAATACTGTACCTCTCACAGGGGTAAGATTGGTTCTTGATACGTGGGTTAAATTAAATGTATTTAAGACACAGAGCCTCAGTATAGGGTGACAAAGAAAGGTGAACATTTAAAAAAAGAAAAGAGAAATGCCCGTCACAGAAAACCAAAGGTAGAGATATCACCTTTAATTTGTTCTGACCAATAGACCAATAGATATTAAATTCAAAATTATATGAAATGTTTCTCATTTTTGTTGTTTAAACTACCTGAAAACTGGCAAAAGACAACTTTTTTTGCACTGACTTATGATTCTGAGGTAAATACTGACACAAAAAAATGACGCATGTATACAGTAGACCTGTGAACCTCACATTCACTATGCTGTTCGCTCTGCCACCGGGCTTGGATTTTCCTGGGAAAATGAAGCTTGTCTGTCAGTGTGCAGCCAAAGCCAGAATATGTATGAAGATGTGGAAACTCTGCCCCTGCAAATGCAAAAGAACCCTAAAGTATTACATCCAAGATGATACAGGAGTGAACGAACTGGCGTTCACCGGTGCTGTGTCAAAGTCTGTTCCCCTGCTCATGTGTGCTTCCCCTCACCAGCGGGACTTGAGACGGTTCAATACCGGCGTTCTCTCTACTTCCTACTATATCAGCAAGTAACAAAAGCTGCCTACTTATTAATACAACTGGGTGTTTCACTCAACACTGAGATCAGGATTTCTGGGTCAAATTGGGATTCCTTTGTTTATTTTATTTTGCTTTGGGATGTAGCCATGTTGCTAACCGCACCAACCGCAGAGAAACGCAGGGGGAAACCTGAAAAGTTGACTATTTCCTGCTTTGAAGGTCTCCCTCCAATCAATCATGGGTTTTCTTTGCTGTTTGTTCACAAGGATGTTTGAGCTTCACTCTGCAGAATGATGTCCTTGGAGATTTACTTTTCAGGTTCACCTGCTGGAGAGGGAAAGTTTAGTATCGCTCTGAGGCCAATTGTGGTCTAAAGTGCAGCCTACCCAAGTTTGATGTGGAAATTTAAAAATGTCCTGTCTGTAATCAACGGGAGTTCACCTGCCATTAAGGTACAACACTTGCGTCTAGCAGTGAGAATTTTAAATGAAGATGTCTGCATATTGATCGATTCTAATTAAAGCAGGAGGGAATAGTGTTTCTGGAAGAAGCCCGAAAGACACAAGTGTTTATCCCAGAGTTCTTTTATATGCCTTCAAAATATGTCTAATGAGGATCCCTTAAATCACAAATCATTTGGGGCCCCGATGCTGCTGGCCGCTGTGCCAAGTTTTGGGTTTGTTCACGTCACAGCGCTTCTCTGTTGGTTAGTTTCATAACCCACTTATTGAATAAACAGTTTCATGTAAAAAGAAAAATATATGTTCTATTGCTTTCAAAACAAAAAACTGAGTGTGAGGATTTTAATTTTTAACCACGAAATTGATAAATTGTCTCTCAAGAGCGTCAAGGTTTCTGCTTGTAGTAAAACAATACTCCTGATATATATTTTGGTAAGATAGAATCAAACAGTTTGTTTTTGTAATTTCTAACCTCTGATTGGAGAGTGAGGATGCTTTTAGACTTGCTGGCAGTTTTTCCTGAGCTAATCTGTTCTTCTATCAGCAGGACTTGTTGTAGAAGTCGGCCGACACACATTTTATCACCTGTCCTCCAATTACTGTATCAGTCAGCAGGCCGGACGTGTCAGATCCCAGAAGATAGCGGTGCTGTTGTGAAGGCAGACGGAGGCAGGAAGGAAGGGAGGAAGCGCTGGAGGAAAACAGGAGTGGAAAACATTTATTTTGTTTGGCCTTACATCTGATACATCTGTGTCTCTTTGACACATACTCCCGGTGCGAGTCTCTTAAGCAAGTCTTTAGGACTTAATTTCTATTGGCAGCACAATTTTCCGACTGAAATCAGACGCCAGGAAAACATGTGTAGGTTGTCACACCATATAAGAGGGAGTGGAGGGAGCTGCAATGATTTCCTATGCTGCCTTAACTTTTCGCACACATGCTGAGCGGGTCCCTGGACTCATTTCCTTGAGTGCTCTCAACAACTCTGTAAGATTTGTTTGGCTTGTTGAGTGCATGTCCTGAGCCGTTCCAGAGGCTTCCTTTGACTCTTCTGCACTGCTTAAGAATTTGGCTCAGAATCTTTTGAAATGCTCAAGATCGTTGCAGTGAACATTATTTTTAGGCTTATGAGAAGCTTAACATTCACAATGGGACCGATTTTTGAATTGTGAAACTTCGTAGACATTATGCTGATAATACATACCTGCTATGTGCATCTTCATCTTCTCCCTCTTTTGTAGTAGCACTAATATTATAGCCATAAAGAAATGGTTAATTTTGGGCAAAGTATGCTTGTTCACTTTCTTTCCAAGAGTTAAATGTTACATTTATACTAATCTCATGTCATGTCATGTGGGTGGAACTGGAGCCAGGAGACAATTAGCTTAGCATAAAGACTGTTAGCATGGGGAAACAGTTAGTCTTGCTCTGTCCAAAGAATAATCTTAGTTTCCTGTCTTTATACTCTGCTAAACAACCTGCTTTGTATCCATATACATACCCAGTTCTGGAGAGCATTTTAGCATCTTTCAGCTTGTAGTTTTGGTTTGCATTTAGCAGCTTCCTGTATTCTTTGTTCGTTATTGTTCTCTGTAAGATTCCACAAAGTGGTTGCTACCAGCCCGCCAAAGGAGCTCAAAGCAAATAGGCAACATTTTTTGCACATATTTGAAGACTCAGGCGGCGCATTTTAAGTCTGGGTTGTGGTTTGCTTAGTCTTGTGCATTGAGAACATAAAGTGTTCCAGGTTTCCTTGGCCCTCTGCCATTGTGTTGTAGCCCTCCAGCCCTGCCGAAGGCAATGCTGGGACACTAGAAAAACAACAGAAAACATAACCATGGCCGCTAACGCAAACAAGGTTAGAGCAAGAGTAGTAGATTACTCCAAGGATGAAACTGCTACCCTTTTTTAGATACGGAGCAAAGAACAGCAACTGTCTGCACCACACCGGTGAAGGTTTACCTCCAATTTTCTGTAAATATGAAAGCGAGAGATTTTGCAAGACTATGTCACAGTGTTGCTTTAAGGTAAAAAATACTTACATAAAAAAAAACAGATAAAATGAGATAAAGGGGAGAATCTTCAGCTATCTTGTTCCAATTGAAAACTACCAATAATCCAAAGCTGTGAAAGTCTGAGCTGCACTGACACAACATGAACTGAGCACCTTTTATGTTGGTCCACAGTTCGATCCACTTTAAGAGGATGGGGTTTGGTTAATTTAAAAACGACTGTACGTGAACCCTCATTCAATGTAATAACTCGACATAAAAACAACCAACACAAGTGTGTATCTTTGCACAAACAATGTTAACCTGGAGCAAAAGCAACATTTTTCAAAATGGTAACAAAACAGTGATATCTATGTTGGCGTTTTCAGTATTTGTTAATTTAAAACCCAAAGAACCATGTGTGATCTTCAGGAGCTGCTGGAGATGTAAACAGAGCTCAGAACCTTCACCAGGTTGCCCTAAACACACCTGGAGATGAATACTAATGTTGTTCAGTGTCTGCCAACACGTTACAATCCAGCCAGTCGCTGTAAATTAGCCTCCTATTACCCATTTCACGATGTGGCATGCATCACTTCATCACATGGACCGCAGCAGCGTGGACCTTTATTGTGATATTAAATATCTTATGAAGGCAGTGAAACACATCTAAAATATATTATTGGTTTTCTTTGTGCCACAGTTTGTTTGCATGGACTCATTGTTTTGGATTCCCAGAACAAATCTTCATAATCCCTCAGACACTATGCAGATGGCGGTTGATAATTAGGAGGCGGAAATATGTCACTTTTATGAGCATTGTATTTGGCTCTGCTGTAGAACTGTTGCACTCACTGGATGAAGCAGACTGCACCTTCGTATTCCTCACAATTAATTGACACATCACTGAGGACTGGTGTGGTTTGGATCGTGATGAAAGATACTGTGTGGTTACCTCGAGTGTGCCCATTACCTCCACAGCAGATCTCTCATTTCGGCTCAGCACCTCAATTTATCGCCTAATCAGCTGTTTGCATTGGCCCTTGATTGGTGCAGGATATCTGCTTTCATGAGCCATTACGTATTACCCAGAATTCTTGTTGTTTTGTTCGGTATGTCTTACCACGTGAGAAGAAATAGAAACAGTCCAGCTCTCTTATTTTCATTTTAAAAAAAAATCTTATTTATGATCCTAGGAGCTCAGTGTGTGGCCTCAAGGCAACAAATATAGTGAGCAGGAAGGAAGGCAGTTTGTGGCTTTGTGCACTCATCAAGACTTAAAACTCCAAGAGATTAAGTTCGATAAGGCTTGATGAGACCTCGTATCAGACCCTCTACATCAGAGGGACTTTGTGACTAATAGTATTTGTCACAGGTTGTTGAACACGCGTTTGGTTTCGCATTTGGAGACTTTGTTCAGACCCAGTGGTGAATTTAAAATTTGCCTCGAGGCAGAAAGCAATAGTATCCTGTTTTTGTTTTTTTGTTTTTTTGCTGCACTGGGAACAAAATTACAGTAGAGATTGTGATTCCCAGCAGCTATATTAACTCTAGGTTTTGACAGTTGCATTGAGATTATATTATTGTGGAAAAAGAGAAGTTAGAGTTGTCACTTTTGTTCAGCATGAGGTTTAGCAGGTCCATTAGAAGTGGAGCGTCAGGTCCATTAGGAATGGAGCTGTGCCCTGAGGGAGAGGTCGTGAAACCACAGGCCACCAGTGGAGTATTGTCGCACTGACTGTACTCAGAAAATCACAAAATTGGATTTAAAAGTTTGGTTAAGAGTTTGAAAGGTCATGAAAGCTTCAGCTGTAATTTGAAATATTGTGAAAAGAATGTTGAATTTTTGTGATGATTCAACATACAACAGATATTCAGTGTGTCACGGAAAACACATGGGAAATTAGAGAAAAGGTAAAATGTCCTGGAAGATCTTGTGCTGTCCTGGAACATCATTTAAACTCCGCCAAACTACACAATACAGTATATCATTACAAACATGGATTTTGAGTTGTTCCTTTGAAGAGACTTGTCTTTTTTTTCTTTTGTATATTCACTATTGATCTTGATGAAAGCAGCCCGTAGTTACTGGTGTTCATGCTGTTCAGCTATTCATGTTAAGGCAGTCATGAATAATACACTGTAAATCACAAGAGACGAAGGCAGAGGGCTTATAAATTGATTAATTAAGGAACATATTAGTGTACAGGCTGTCTGTAGTACCAGCTGAACGTGGAGCTCACCTCTGCAGATCACTGCTGCAGTCAGGTTGATAGATGGGAGTGAAGAAAGAGCCACTCTTTAATCCCAAAAGTTAAACCTCGTAACCTCTGCGCTCTTCTCCTGTTAGCAAGTGATTCTGGATCAGAGCCGAGTCCTCTTGGTGTTTATTCTTCCAGAAGGTCCGACTCTCCACCCAGACTTCCCCTGCACTGAATTTTGCATAGTCTGGTCGTTTATGTTGCCTGTTGATCTGTTTGCCTCTTTGAATTGATTCTGTGTGTAACTTATATAGAATAGAATAGATTTTTTACTGTCATTGTTTCAGAAAAAACCACAAAACCCAGGGAGCTGCTCTTTGACTTTGACAAATAAATATAAAATATAAAATATGGACAAGTTTGAAAAACAACAAGGCCACTAACGCACAAGAAGCGAGTATGTAAATGAAGTATGTGGAGGGGGTTATTGCACTTCAGTTTTGCGTCAAAATGTGCTGGCTTACACTGTGACAGAGCTCTGCCGCTTCCATTCTCCTCCAAATAAATAAATAAGCTTGTGAAGATCTATTCATCTCATCATCCCTCTGTCACTTTAACTTTATGGTACAAATGTTGATATAATACGTATGAAACATTGACATTCAATGTATAAGTGGTTTGCAGATGATTACAAAGTCATTCCGGTGACTGAGCTGAACAGTTACCTAAATAAAGTATAAATGAGTAACCTAATCTGTATATTCTAGTCAAAATCGACATAAACATTTGCGTATTGTTCGTGGCGCCTCGGGGACGGGTTGTGAGGATTTGTAAGCTTAGTACTTTTTAAATCCTGGGAATGTTCATGCTGCAAACAACATTAAAAAAAAAAAAGGATCTTCAGTGACGAACAGAGCAAACCAATCACTCGTGCTTCAGTGAAGTAAAAACATCTACAAACGTTTGGGTTTTAATATTTCAAAGCACAGATTAAAGTTGCAAAACTGCATTTCAACTGTGCATATCTCCATTTTAGTTTTATGAATCGTTAATATGATTTTCTTCCCTTTTTTTCTTTTCATTTTTCAAATTCTTGCTGCCACACTCAGAAACAGACACAAACACACGTCAAAAATAGATTTTGGTTAAGAGTGAAGAATAATCGTCCCACTACAAATATATTTTCTCCCTCAAAAATCCTGTATCAACACTTTTTCGGCTTGAAGACTGATGCGCTAAGCCATTTTAAGTGGATCTTTATTAATCGGTACAAGCCTCTCCTGGTTCTGAAAAATATGTGTATTTAATATTAATCTCAATAGAAGGTTTAACAGCCCAATTGCTCCTGTGAAATTATAGCTTCTGTGGTAGAAAAAGCGAGTCTGCCGGAGATAAACATTCCCCGGTAGCTCATAATCTTTGCATTTTGTTGACAACCTGCCTCAAAGGACAAGCAGATTTTCTCAGTCGTCGGTTTTTTTCAGACCGGAAGAAACAAAGAATAATGAACAAAAAAATCAAAGCGAGTGTTGCTCAGTGTGGACCGTATCTGTTGAGAGAGGTGAGTGGGCACACAGCATCAGGAAGGGCCGTGCGGACTGCCTGCCTGGAAACTGGAAGTGCATTAAAAATGAGGAGCAATTTCCTCTCCTGCTCTCTGTTCGGATCCATTACAGTGCGAGCTCTCATCCTGTCTGTGACCAGACACCCTTCTGTGCTTATAAAAAGTAGAATGTTTTTGAGCCTATGCATCACATTTACCTACGGTGTCATCCGCGGTGTCACTGTGGTGAGGGGGTTTGAACGGCTCGCAATAAATCATGATTTTTAACAGCTTCAGGGATCGAGCTCACCTCTATCTAGACTTGACCTACTTCTCGGCAAAGTTGGCCTGAACTAAGTCGATGTGGAGTCTCTCGTGGGAGAAGACAAATGTGGATCTTCGCTGATACTTAATATCCACTTTGTCATTTCATTTGTTATACAAACCATGCAATCACAGCACCGACCCAGCTCCCTTTTACTATTTGAACTCAACATCCTTACTGGATCCACCACTAGCCGTGTTACCTGAAGCGTGGTTGATGTAAATATCATTTGTTATTGAAACAGAATTTGTTATGAAATCAAGTCTTAAGGGGACATTCTTAAAACCACAGAAATCCCCTGATCTTAATCGAGGTTTCAGTTCATTTCATTTGGTCGCTGCCACTCCAGCTTCTGGGTAAATGCCAGATGTTACATCAGCGAGTGAGAAAGGAAGGTGGCAGTGGTGACTCAACTTAAAATCAAACTTTAAAACATTGCCAACATCATTATCAGGCTACGTACATTGATTTCATCATTTTGATTGAGGGTGTTGGGAAAAACACACTGTAAGTTGGTCTGTTCAACTGTTGTGACAATAATTTTTTCGTTTTAGATCTAGAAAAAATCGTTACAGTTTCTCAGGGTCGAAGAAAATGTCCTGTTAACTTCCTAACAAGCAGTTAAAAATCCAGAGATATTCTTGCAAATGTTAGAAAAAGAGATTACAGAAGCTAGAACTAGAGATTTTCTGACTTTTATTGACTGTCAGAATTGTTGCATGTTTATTCTCAGTTGCTCGACTCGTTTCTTAGATGTGTATCCATCAGCTTCACTGCAGTTAAGGTTATTTTGGCGAACTATCTCTGCCTTTAAAGGGCATCACGTTAGCTGCGCTCTTGTGGACGTCGCCCTCTGATGGTATTCATGACCTCGGATTCTCAGAAAGCTCAGAGTTCATGAGTTGCGACATTTTCAGGAACGGCAGAGGCCGTGGAAGTTCATCTTTTTGTGCATCGCAAGTTCAAACATTCACACCTCTAATGGCCTCATCCTTTTAGTCTGGTATTATACCTTTGCACTTCCTGCATTACATTACCTGGTTGCTAGCTTGCTTGATTGTTTGCCTCAGTGGCTTCCAGATGCCGTTGCCTTTGGTAGCACGTTGGTTCTAAACTTGGGAGTCGGGATAATTTCCAGGGGTCACCAGATAGTTGTGTTGGAAGAAATTAACTATTTTAGACTGGTGATTAGTTTTTATATTACATTGCCTGTACCAGTGAGATAATTTGTTTTTAAATGGATTTTATTACATCTGTTTGCAAGAGCTAAAAAAAAAATCTATTTATTTTTCATTTCCGCTCTTTCAGGATGTTCTGAGTTAAAATCCCAGTGCAGGGGGTTCTTGAAAACCAATCTGATTTTTCTTTTAGGATTAAAGCATTACGTGTTCATGTCTTCACATGTACATGTTTGTAGCTCCGTTTGTACTGTATATGTGGGTTTTAATTTTGCTCCAGGGCCTCCTGGACGATATTACCGACCACTTCCAAGATTGCTAGAGAAAGAATACACCTCAGATATTCCTTGAAGCCCTCGCAAAGTCCATTTTATTACTTTCTCTCGGTTGTAAAAAAGATCAATTTTATGTAAAGCAGCAAGACGTATGTTTTTTAACGCTCCATAGCACATTCTCTAGGGTAGGACTGTTGATCAATACCAGCGCCTCAACAGTTTCTTCACCTGGCTTTCTGGGTTTAGACTTCTGAAACAACTCCCTCCTTCCAGCAGCTCCTGTTATTTTCACCACGCTCAGCAAAGATGGGAAGTGCAACACAAGAATCGAGAGGTGTCCTGAGAGACTTCAACAATAAAAATCCATGCTCTCCGGCCAGTACAACAGTGTTATACTTACAGGAAAGTGTTTGCATGGTGATGCTCCGTGCTACTGTATTCTGACTTAAAAGGCTTCAGGCGGAGCTTAAATAAGGTTGTCTAATCTTGTAAAAGTGTGGATGTGGTTTTGTGTCAGTTACATAATTCTGTAATACAATTGAGGGAAGTTGTGGAAATAACTGTAATACTGTTGACCAAAGCAGGACAGGGAGAACAATGCCCATCTGTTTTTTTTGTAATGCTTTTCTGAAATATTTTGATGTGTTTTCATCTGAACATCTGGTCTGTTTCTCTAGTTTTTTCCTCGAGGCCGGCGGATATAAAAAAAAAAGTCAGTGAGATGATGATGACTCACTGTTTCTGCAGTTGCAGCCTTTCAAGACGTCTGGCTGGTTCGCTGAATTACGGGTTCAGGCTGGTTGGTAAATCAAACGGTAGGTTAACCATTCGGGACACTACAGAGAGCCCGGGAAGATCACACGAGCGCAGTTGGCTGGAGAGTATGTACAGAATACAACTGTACTGTTTCAGCAGGTAGCACACAAAAAAATATACAGCATTTACCATGTAATACATAATGAGTGATATGTGTGACGTCATGTGTCGTCAGTCAAACTCTAACTTTGGAAAGCTGCTGCCAATGAAACTTGATAAATAATTGTTTAGTATGGTTGTGGAACACAAAGTCAAGGTCTGGGCATTCAGTGTATGAAACCACAGAGCTGTTGATCTGTAAAATTCAAAACTTGACAGTATGAACATGTTTAAATTTAAAACCTGAATCTTGACCTTTCATCATGGATTTGCAGAATTGTGACACCCCTGTGTAAAGTGTAATTGTCTCCAATCCACACGAGTAAACGTAGGATACATGTCGGTCTCACAAAAAGAGAAGCGGATGTTCAGAAACGTAAATTCAGTTGTTATTAAATATGAATACTGAAGCAGGAAACATCTAAGAAATGAGTGAAATATTGATTTAAGGAACACCGTGCTTCTGTTGTTGAATCAGACAAACATCTCTCTGAAAAAAAAAACAACAACATCCAGATACTTGAAGTGAAACAGCCCCCTGACAGAAAGCCTAAAGAAATAATTTACCCTACGACATCCTAATGCATTTGAGGTCGGCAGAGCTTAAAGCAGAGAGTGAAATGGTGCATAGCAAATGAAAGCAATATTGGCAGTGAATATGAGAGACCCTGGCTGCGGTGCGCTCGGCTCTGTATTCTACTGTCACAGTGTTTCCCAGTCCTTGTTAGGATGGCCTACTTTCATTGTAAAGGCTCTGCCCACCTCGCCGCACTTGTTTCGTTCGCTCCCTGAAGGAAACATGTTACCCAAGCGTCTCTCTAACCTGGGGAGTTCTACATGCAGCACTCGTCTGGTTCCCCCCGCCCCGTCCGCCTTCCCTGGGGCTCAATTAGAAGCATCGTTCATTGGACTTCACAGTCGAGATGATCGCCCAGCTGCGTGTTGCAGACAGTCGACTGTGTTCTCTTTAAAAACACAACCTCGGAGATAACATGACTAATGACATCTGCGTCTGCAGTGGATGACGGTCACATATTGTTCATTTACGACAAAAGCAGACAACTGCCTCGGCACACTTAATGAAATAAATCAAATCTGAATCAACCTTATTAGTTAAGTGAAAAGAGACGTAAATTGTTGTGACTCCATCATCGCACACAGGAACGCAGCGTCTCAACAACGAGTATTGGATGTTGATGGGTTATTTGTTTTGCCTCCAACCATCAGGACTGATGGAGTTACAGTTATGATGAATATCATGAAAATCCTTTCATTTCTACAAGAGGATAAGACGGAAATGCATTCATCCCAAAGGTTATTTTTGGCCCTAAAACCACCGTACGTACAGGCGTAAATCCTTGGAAAGTGTGATTTGTCCCCCACAAATAGGAGATCCTTTTTCTAAGTCTGATCTAAATTGTTTCCTCTCTTCCTGTTTTGCCAGGATGATCTTTCTAAGTTACTAAAAAAAACATTTCCATCTGTGAAAACTTTTTTTTTTTTCAGATAATTTTCGTCATTGTTGTTGCAATGTGTGAAAGTGAGTAAATAAAACTGTTTTCTGTTGTTGTGCTTTTTTTGGTCAGGCTCGTTTTGTGCCTGTTTTTGTAAAATCTGCCTTAAAAAAGAAAATTGCACCTGAACAAACAACAAACAAAAAAATCTCCGGATTATTTGTTTTTTCACAGATGGAAACAATATCTAAGGAACTCTGAAAGATTATCTTGGAAAAACGTATTTTTTTCAACCGGTTCTCTCGTCGTAAACACAGAAGAGAAAACTGATCAGACTCAGACAATCGAACACCAGAAAGATATAAAACTTTTCACTTGTCTCTCAGGGCTTCCGTACTTTAAACACAACTATGTAATTTCAGTAACACCAGTAACACAAAATAAAAGCAGTTGTGCCCTTACAGCCCAAACTGAATACCATAAAATACATATACAGTCATCACTGGTCTTCATCTGCTCTCCTCTGAGTCACGGGTCAGTCTTCATGACGCTGTGGTTAGCTGATGTTTGCTAGCGAGCCACAGTAACACTGTCGCAGTGTTTGCAGCGCTGTAGTTTTTCCTTCGCTGGCAGGTCGATGGAGTGTTTGTTAGCAGAGGTACAGAATTACTTTTTGTCCTCCCCTCAGGAATTGCTCTTGAGAAAATTTGATGCAAGGTGTTCGCTCCTGATGGCATACATTGTAAATATAAATATATATTCTGGTATAAATATACTTTATACATACATAGAAACCTGCCACGGGGGTTACAAATGAAACTTAGCTTCAAGCTCACTCTGGTATGATACATCAAATGGCAACATTTATGTCTAATATTGTACAAAGTCCCTGATCATAAATAAAAGAAATGATCAATAATAAATACCCTAATCTACACATATACTTGGGACAGAGTATGCAGGTTTAATGGTGGCTGATAAATTATTAAGAGATAAATGAGAAATGTAATTATTGTTAAACTATTGTTGGAATCTCATCTGATAATTGAATCTGAAAATGTGGAACCTTTCCTTTCAACAACATCTCCTCTGTGTCTGCGAGTTAACACCTCCAGTATATTAATATCACAGGCGGACAGATGAACAGAAGTAATTGCATCGCTGCCTGTTTGCACTCTCCAGGAAAATCTGGTGATATTTTCTCTTTTTTTTTTTTTTGTTTCTTTTTTTCTTGTCAGCTAATCCCATTAAAAGACCAAAACTAAAACTGAGCCCGGTACAGCTAATCCCTCTGCTCCTCTGACCTTCACTGTTGTCCAGAAAACACATTAATGAGCCACTGTTCGCTGGGTGTCGTGCTCCTCCGTCACAATCAGAAGGCGAACTGTAGTTTATGTGGAGACGAGCCTGCAAACATCGTCCTGCTGCCTTTAAAGGCGCAGTACGTCCTGTCTCTTTATCATGGGAGCCGTTCTCTTCATTGTAAAATAACCACCATTATTTACGTAACTCAGGCAGAGATGTCCATGGATGAGGCAATGTTTTCAAATTTTATTCACATCATATTTACTCACATTTGTCAAATTACTTCCTCACTCACTGACTCTCTCCTGGAAGTTATAGTGACGGACGACCAAATGAAAAATAAGTTATCATGAGTAAAACTTGTGGATATCTCTGGGTTAGAAAATTGTGGGAAACGTTTGGGATAATGTAAGAACAAGACGCAACAAAATACATTTAAAAAAAGATCTGGTAGTTTTTAGAAATGAAAATAGTGAAAAATACTTC
Source organism: Diplodus sargus (assembly GCA_903131615.1). Classification (NCBI taxonomy): domain Eukaryota; kingdom Metazoa; phylum Chordata; class Actinopteri; order Spariformes; family Sparidae; genus Diplodus; species Diplodus sargus. The sequence continues at coordinate 4,100,098 of CAEMYA010000009.1, forward strand.
CCACTAAACACACTATTTAATCATGTCTGAGAAAGATTTATTTAAAGCTCCGGAGCCAAGCTGCTTCAGCAAATTACAGTGCTTTTGAAAATAATTGTAACAGTGTATTTGTTAGTTGTATATAAAGATTTACATCTTCAGCAGTCTAACTATTCAAGGAAATCTGAGAGAATAACTGTTGCATTGTCTTTTCATGGATTTTTTGAAAACTTTCTACAGGATAAGGACTATTTTCAGTTAAAACATAGTTTCTTGTGTTGTCGAACATACTTATTATAGATCCATTAAAAAAATTAACTATACAATCTTGTGAAGTGTACAAAATTAGCCTTTATTGTCCTCTTCACAACAAGTAGCTGCAGAGATGGATCAACGGGAACAACCCAGCTGTCCATAACACCCGACCTGTATAGCGACATGTCCATCTGGTCACCCAGTGTCAAAGACCAGTGGGCAGAGAAACGGGAGACAACCTCGTGTTGCCAGCTTGCTCCCTCTGTTAGGGCGCAGACAGGGATATTCGGTGGCTCTCCAGAAAGGAGGACAGAGTGCCTAATGCCTAACAGGTAAAAACAATGCTAAATAATGTTGAAATAATGAATGATGGAACATAAAATAATAGATAAATAACAAAATAAATAGCAAAATCATAATCAAAAATGCATGCAGTTTCAATAAAATAGCCTCAAATAGAAACACAGACACACAATAGAGCTGGAGTTTAGTTTCATTGGGGTTATTGTTGGGCTCCAGTCAACAGTACACATCATAAACACCTTCACGGACGACTGCTGTAGTCAGGTTGATAAACTGGAGTGAAGATGACTAAAATAAAATAATTCCACCTGAAGTTCAAAAAAGTAATCTCTGAGATCTCCGGATCAGAGCAGAATCTGATGTGACTGTGTGTGTTGATTCCTCCAGGACGTCTGGCTCTGCATCCAACTCTCTCTTCAGGAGCTGCTTTGTTTTGACATATCGGGTATAAATGTGGCCAGAAATGTCACATCTGTGCATCACAATGACATCCTGAAAAAAAAACAGAACAAATGGAAATATATAAATAAGTTAAATAAAAGGAGGCGCAACGCACAAATGATGGTGAAAACGCAGAATACTGGTTAGAGTGTCACCCAAAGACAAACTGTATAAAAAGGTTCATCTGTACTCTGTGTATATATCACTATGTGACAACCGAATATATTCACAGGGAAGTATGTGTGTGTTTCATTATTCCTCAGCGCCGTTCCTTCAGGGAGGAACCCCTCCAACATTTTGCTCTTACGCAGTCACTGAACTATCAGAACATTACTCCTTTGATTGTGCAATAACTGCAGGATATTCATGAGGTACTGTTTCCTAGCAACGCAGTGTATGCGCTGTGTATAAGCTACAGTACCGCCACATCTCTGATCACTCATCACTATCAAAGACAAAAGGTGAATGAAATATTAATTGAATATTTGAGAAAATGTTCGGGCTGTGATTCTCTATGTCTTCCTGAGCGCCTGCACTGTTTTTCTTTCTTATTTTTATTGTTGTGCTTCATGCATACGTCGAGAGTCACTTCTCCCCCTTAAAGCTCCCTCTCCTATCGCCGTCCACAGTGAATTGTTTGAGGCTTTTGCAACTGGCGCCGTCTCTTCTCACTCCTCTCTTTTTTTATTTCATATATATATATATATATAAAAGCAAAGCAGGCGCTGTCAGTGTTGACTCTGTTTATGATGGCTTGCAGTGCTGCACAGCTGAGAGATCTCAGTCAAAGGACCCTTGAGAGGAACGACCACTGCATTGCTTCTTCTCTCAATCCCGCTGTACAACTCTGGACCAGTGTGCTCCAGTGCTCCTCCTGTCACATGAGGGCAGATGTGTTGTATTATCTTTAGGTGCATTCCATGAAAGGACTCTACTGTGTGGACGCATGTGTCCGCGCCGATTGACCGAGCGTTTGTGCTTTACTGCTGCAGTTAGCTTTGACTCAGTTCCCATCCTCTGCAATAAGCCACAGTTGAAGTGGTTAATGGAATTAAATCGCTACTTAATGACCAAAACCAAAAATTTAAATTACTTTTTGAAATGCTCTCTCGCAAGAAGAGACGTTTCCGGACTCTGACACGATCGGCTGTCTTAGGACAGTGTGCTGAGACCATTTCGAAGACCCCATGTGAAAGGATTCATAATTGGACCGCGTGTGACGGGTTTTGTGGGCATGTATGATCACATTCCCCTCTGTGGGCAAGCAGTATTTGAATGAATCCACCCCACTCTCACTCTAATCTGAAGGGGTCGTCACTGTCACTGTGATCACACAGCGACGAGGACGCCCAGGAGGAATATGGATTTTGCTCGTCTGCCATCACATCATGGCCACCTCATCAACGACGTGGTGCAGCAGCAACGTTTATAGTGTCATCAGTTCATGTGGATAAACCTCTCCACCCCTATCGGAGCATTTGCATCTCCCTATCTGCAATTACACAGTCGAGTAGATTGCATTGAACCCTTTAATACTCGTGTCGTCACGAGCACCCCCGCAGAAAATGTGCTCCTCGATATATTTTGCCATTACGCCGCCGAACAACATCTCAAGTCGTCCTAAAATTCCTCTTCACTTTTATTGAAAATTGCCGTCTTTCAGGCTCAGACGCATCCAAGCGAGGAGACGCCAGGTGTTGGAGGAAAGAAAAAACACACACTCACCTGTCTTCTCCACAGTCGAGGGGGGAAGTCCTCAGTTATAGAAACTGAAGTCTCTGGCTGGCTGGAGCTGATGAGCACAGCGAGAGTTCTGGTGGAGACAAGGGTGGTTTTTAAATCTGATATTTACGTTAGACGTTACAGGAGCCTTTTATCCATATGTTGTGTCTGTTGTTCTCACTCAAAACGAATTGCATGTATCCTCATTGAGTGTGTTTCTTTACTCATCAAACATTGTGAGTTTGCATCAGTTCGTAGCTAAAGAAAAGCAAGCACTCAGCAATGTTTCTGTAAAATAGCGTCTTGCAGGCGTGGAGTCGAGTCCTGGCACTAAACTGGCAAAGTCTCGGCATGAGAATAGAAAAGGTGAGACCTGCAAGCTTGTTTGTGTAACCTGACATTTTCAGCATGTAGGTTGCTTGCCTACACACTTGTTGTTGTTGTTGTTGTTTACCATAGCTACATGGATTTTCAAGAACAGTAACACGGAGGTAACTGCAGGGAGGAGAATGCTGACAGCGGCGGGCTTACACCGACTCAGACTGCATCTGCGTTTATACTGCAACACGCTGCAAGACGAAAGTTTATACATTTTTCCGACTTCCAGCATCACAGTTCATTTGCCCGAGAAAGCATCGACGCCCACAGCAAACTGATATCAGTACGGCAAGTCTCTGAACTTCACAAGCAACTACAGCTGACTGTACGGATTAAAAGAGATGGGAGGAGCTGGTTGTAAGTGCAGTGGAGTGCAGCGTTAGGCCGCGAAATCAACATTTGGCTCACTTTCATTCTGTGCATGCGAAAACAAAAAAATCAATTTCACATCTGGTGGTGAAGCGAATCTTTGACTAGCGAAGTCGTCATCACAGAAGCCCTGAAGGGAGAGTGAATACATTTGTCTTTCTAAAGATCCATTTTCTAGATCTGATCTAAAGTGTGTTTATGACTAGAGGACTGGTGGAGAAACCCTTTTTTTTTTTTCACTCTCTGAAATTATGTGAATTTCTTTTTTTTTTTCATTTGGTTTCACACATAAAATAAAAGTGAATAAGACAGTTTAAAAGGCAGGAAAGAATAATGGATGCAACAGGTAAAAAAAAAATAAGAGAATTTTTTTTCACTTATGAAAGCAAGCAGGGAAAGTAATTTTTTTAATTAAATATTTTAACCGTTTCACATATTATTCTCTCCTGACTTAAAAAAAAAAAAAAATCATATGTGAAACAAAATGAAAGAAAAGGAATTCAGGAGAAAATCTTTTCATGAAAAATAGTGTCTTTTTCCAGATGAAAACGTTCTTTTTTTTGCCTGCTCAGTTTCATAAGTGAAAAAAAACACATTTCTCCTGACAGCGTTTTATTTTTTTACCCATTTCACACATTATTGTCTCCTGACTTTTTTATGGATTTGTGCCAAAAGAAACAGACAAAAAATAAAATTAAAATAAGTATCAAACAAAAGAGTAGGCGGGCTTTTTCAGCAGAGCACCCACATTGGCTAATTCGCTTTGACTGACACAGCTCAGTACCTATGTGTAGGTACCTGGCTTTAAAACGGAGAGAAGAAGAAGATGACGACAGTGAAGAACAAAAATACTAATCCATAACAAGAAAAAATAATGAAATGTAAGTAGTTATTACATACATATATTGTTCTTCGTTGTCGTTTGAAGAAATTCTTCTTTCTCGTAAATTGTTTCTTTTTCCCTTTTCTTCCCCCATGCTCAGTAAAATGAACTGCCAATGTCTTTCTGGAAATAGAAGTATACACTCTTCTCCATAGACTAAGGCTTTGGAAGAGCCCAGTACAGGGTTGAATTGTGTAACACCACCTTAACAGATGAATAACACTGTGAAATGGCAGTGGTGGGATTTGAACCCACGCCTCCTGAGAGACTGGAGCCTTAATCCAGCGCCTTAGACCACTCGGCCACACTACCTGCATTGCACATGGTTTCTACAGTGAAATATGTAGTGCGGTATGCAGATATGTAAATGTAGACGTGTTTCACCAAAAAAATGAAATAAAATTCACTCCTTGAAAGGAATGACGAAGCTACAAGGGAGGTGAAAACCACTGTTTGAATCAAAACTTGAATGAAGCACTTGCCAGCATGATAAACTGCCTTTCTGGAAATAGAGATTGAAGTACAGACTCTTCTTCACAGAGGCTTTGCAAGAGCCACATACACAGTTGCATTGAGTACTGCCATAATATTAAATGATGGCTCACTTGAGAAGGGTGAGTAACCTACAAGAGAGGTGAAAACTCCGTAGATACATCTGTCTTGTATTTGTGCCCATGAGTTTTCTTTGTCCTCCATAAACTGGTCCAGATAAGGGATATTAGCAGAGTGGCCATTGATTAAATCAAATCTTGCATGATGTGTTTGCCAGTATAATAAGCTGCCAATAGCCCTTTTTAGATAGAAAAGGCGGCACATTTGCTCCTAGGTAAGGATGGCAATATGCCGGCCTGTCTTTCTAAAACGGAGGCGTAATATTCCTCCTTTTCCAAAAGCTGCCTCTGAAGTAGGCATAAACGTGTGACGTGACGTGAAGCTCGAAGTTGGGCTGTGAACAATGACAACGAATTTGACTTCAAAATAAGAGCTTTACATTGCACACCATTGGAGTTTAGAACTGGGTTCTTAGCGGGGGGCTTTTAATTTGAAAGTAGAGACCGCTCTTAGCTTGCTGTTACATCAACAAGCGGACAACGAAGACAGCTACAGAGAGCGAGGAGACGCTAGCATCTCCCGGATCTCAGCAGCTGTCCAGTTGCTCATCTCAATGTCCGCGGATGAAGTGATGGACTGACTGCTGTGATCAGCTGTTTCCTGTTTTAAAACTCCCCGCCTGTGGGTCGCACAACAGCGCAGGTCATTGACACCTCCGCCCACCTCACGCAGAGGCCAGCACATTGCAGCCGCGTTTTTAGATAGCAGGCGAGGTGGAAATAAGTGTACCCTCCGAGGTGGCAAATCGGACCCCCAATTTGCCGGCCTCTGTCTAAAACCACAGACCGAGCCTCCAAAAGGACGGGCAGATTGGCGCCGTATCTAATAGCAGCTAGTGTCTTTCTAGAAATAGAGGTAGCAGTATACACTTTTCTCCAAAGACTAAGGCTTTGGAAGAGCAACAGTAGACGTGTTTCAAAGGGCCAGTACAGGGTTCAATTATGTAACGCCACCACCTTAACAGATGGCTAGCGCAGTGAAATGGCAGTGGTGGGATTTGAACCCACGCCCCCTGAGAGACTGGAGCCTTAATCCAGCGCCTTAGACCGCTCGGCCACACTACCTACGTTGCACGCAGTTTCTATGGTGAAAAATGTATGCGGTATGCAAATATTCATGTAAATGTTGACGTGTTTCAGCAAACAAAAAAAGAGCCAAAACATTCACACCTTGAAGGGAATGACCAAGCTACAAGGGAGGTGAAAACCACTGTTTGAATCAAAACTTGCATGAAGCGCTTGCAGCATGATAAACTGCCTTTTCTAGAAATAGAGATTGCAGTACAGACTCTTCTTCACAGAGGGTTTGCAAGGGCCACATACACAGTTGGATTGAGTACTGCCATCATACTAAATGATGGCTCGTTTGAGAGGTGGGTTAAGTAACCTACAGGAGAGGTGAAAACTCTGTAGATACATCTGTCTTGTATTTGTGCCCATGAGTTTTCTTTATCCTCCATAAACTGGTCCAGATAAGGGATATTAGCAGAGGATGGTTTCGATCCATCGACCTCTGGGTTATGGGCCCAGCACGCTTCCGCTGCGCCACTCTGCTCTGCATGGAAATGTTCTGAGGCAGGGACAAACGTGTAGCAACCTAAACACTGATCATTGAAGAGATTCTTTGCCAGTGGGAACTGATTAAAGCAAATCTTACGTGATGCATTTGATAGTATAATAAGCTGCCAATGTTTTTCTAGAAATAGAGGTAGCAGTATACACTCTTCTCCAAAGACTAAGGAAGAGCCCAGTACGTGGTTGAATTGTGTAACGCCACCTTAAAAGGTGACTTACACTGTCAAATGGCAGTGGTGGGATTTGAACCCACGCCTCCTGAGAGACTGGAGCCTTAATCCAGCGCCTTAGACCGCTAGATGGTTTCGATCCATCGACCTCTGGGTTATGGGCCCAGCACGCTTCCGCTGCGCCACTCTGCTCTGCATAGCAATATTTTTAGGCCGGGACAAACGTGTAGCAACCTAAACATTGATCATTCAAGAGATTCTTTGCTAGTGGGAACTGATTAAATCAAATCTTGCCAGTATAATAAGCTGCCAATGTCTTCCTAGAAATAGCAGTATACACTCTTCTCCAATGACTAAGGCTTTGGAAGAGCCCAGTACATGGTTGAATTGTGTAACACCACCACCTTAACAGATGGCTAGCGCCAGAATGGCAGTGGTGGGATTTGAACCCACGCCTCCTGAGAAACTGGAGCCTTAATCCAGCGCCTTAGACCACTCGGCCACACTACCTGCATTGCACACTGTTATGCAGTCATGTGTAGTGCGGTATGCAGATATGCTTGCAAATGTAGACGTGTTTCACCAAAAAAACCAAAAAAACATTCACACCTTGAAAGGAATGACGAAGGGAGGTGAAAACCACTGTTTGAATGAAAACTTGCATGAAGCCCTTGCAGCATAATAAAATGCCTTTCTGGAGATAGAGATTGAAGTACAGACTCTTTGCAAGAGCCACATACACGGTTGCACTGAGTACCACCATCATATTAAATGACGGCGCACTTGAGAAGGGTGAAAACTCTGTAGATACATCTGTCTTGTATTTGTGCCCATGAGTTTTCTTTATCCTCCCTAAACTGGTCCAGATAATGTATAATTAGCAGAGGATGGTTTCGATCCATCGACCTCTGGGTTATGGGCCCAGCACGCTTCCGCTGTGCCACTCTGCTCTGCATGGAAATATTTTGAGGCTGGGACAAACTACGGATATGCATCTTCAACACTGAGGCGATACGATATGCATCTCAATACACTGCCAACGATACGATACATCAAAGATTCATATAAAACAACCACTGATAAGATATGATACGATTCTCCCATCTACTGCGATATTGTACAACGGAATACAAAGTGGTAAAGATAGTTCATGTTCATTCTTTATTTCTACAGTGTGCTTCACACTTTCAACAGGGACAATGGGAAACTAAACTCTAAGCAGTGGTGCCTTTTGGCAGTTATTAACTGCTGAATGAATGCAAAAGTTGTACAGATTGACACACACGTTGTCACTGCCCACGACTTGTTTGAAATGGGTCCATATCTCCAACTTTCCTCCAAACTAGCTCAAAGTTAATTGTCCTGTTTTTATTTTTTCTTCACATCTTTAAGCTCCATGTTGCCGTTAAGCTACACAATCAGTGATGCCAGTAATGTGTTACTTTAATCTGACCACTACGAGTAATCTAACGCGTTAATATTTCCAAACCAGTAATCAGATTAAAGTACTTATTCAAGTCACTGTGTTACTATTATTTTTGTCA
>CAEMYA010000010.1:6962-31786 GCA_903131615.1 Diplodus sargus
TCTAACAGACTTTGCATCTATTAAAGTAACATCAGGATTAAATTGACTTCTCACCTTTCCACAGCTTGTTTGTCAGAACCAAAAAAAAACCTGGTGTCACAGACAGCAAAGTGAGCACTGTGAGATCTAGAGGTGATGTGGACGTCTCTGCTGAGCAGTCGTGAGTTACCCGTCTCTTTATAAGGATGGAGATGGAATCATCTTATCCAGTCATTCTGTATTTCTCAATGTGTTTTGCAATGTTGAGTTCTGCACATGGATGATAAGATGTTGATCTAATCTCACTTTGTAATGACGGGACATTTCACTTTTCAAGTTACACAGCACTACTTATCATTATCACCATTAGAAGTTCTGTCCTATAACTGTTTATATGAATAAAAAGACAATGTGTGATGTTTTTGCTCAGACAAGAAGTTGTACATCTGTTATATCAGTAGAATATCATCATGTGAAACAACAGGCACAAAACAGAGACAGACTTTTTTAATGCACCTTTTTATTCAGCAGGAATGTTTTCAACATCAAGCAATTTTACACGTTTCTAAATCAATGGGAGCTGTTCCTGAGATCATAACGCACATCTCAAGGCCTTCATGTTTATTCATCCAATTATTTAATGCTTTGCAAAGCACAAAGATATAACTAAATCAACATTTTCAAAAAGAAAACTATCTACAGGAGAGCTGCCTCGTCCAACCCCACCCAGCCCCAGCACGGTCTGTTCACACTTCTGCCCTCAGGTGGAGGTGCAGAAGTGTTAAATCCAAGACCACCAGACTAAAAAACTCTTTCTTTCCCACTGCCATCAGACTCCTTAACAACAGATAGGTGTTTACAATCACGCATTCTACCTCATAATTGTTCCAAGTTTACATACTATATTTTGCACATGCACAATTGCACTCACAAATTTGCACTGTTTTACGATCATAATTATTGTTGTTGCTTTTTCTTATTTAGCACATTTTGTGCCTTGCAAAAGTGCTTTACTTTGTATATATTAGTTGTATACAGGGACGGACTGGCCATTGGGCAATGTGGGTAAATGCCACTGCGGCCGCCTGCTGACGCGGCCGCTTGCAGGCCGACTGGCCAACCACTGAGCGGCCCTAAGCTCAATTCTATCAGTCAGTTGACAGAATCAATAAAGTTCCTATGCTGACAGCTTCCCAAATTTCTCCCAGCCTTATGCACATTAAAACTAAGCTGTATTTATAGGCCACATACGTGTGTCTATATCACAGTCATGGTTACCTTCTACAGTCGCAAACTTTTATAGCACTCTGCATTCTTTTGTAGCGAAATGTCTTATTCAGATGTTCAAAAACGTGCATGGTTTGAAATAAAACAAATCTACCTGCATTTTTTTATTTTAATAATAGTTGTTTGCAAAAGTTAAAATGAAGCAATGCCTTCTGGGAATTTCAAGACTGAATCGAGTAGACCGTTTGAGTGTGGTTGTTGGAAGTTGGAGGTTGGAAGTTGATTGAGTTTAAGCTAGCAAAAAAATGAATAGTGGCATCAAGCGACACAAGAGGAGAGCGGAGAAAAAGAGAGAAATCTCAGAGAGCATATAGATAGATATGGATGACTGCGTGACGGTAAGACATGTTTTTATTATGGAGCGGCTGGCTCTGATGATTTATTAATGTGTTTTATATATCGTTGTGTAGTTGTTAATAGCCTGGGAATTTACGTTTACTATCACCGGGGCTATCAAAAGTGCCTGTTCTTTACGTGTGTCAAAATTTGCGCGCGCGCACCCCCCCCTCCATGGGCCGCTGTTGGGTGAAAATGCCAGGGCCGTTTTTTGTTCCCAGTCCGTCACTGGTTGTATATATTTCTTTTTATATTGTTGCCATTCTGCAGACAGCAAATGAAGAATTTCATTGTACATTGTACATATTTCCATTGTGCATTATGACAATAAACACTTTGAACCTTGAATCTTGAAATGTGTGAATTGAATCACTTCCATCGTGCTGCTTTACCAGAGACACAAGTACATTCAGAAACAGAAAGAAATATTTCCATTAATAAACTGATAACAGCAACACATTCATTATTTAGATCTACTTAATACAAACATTTACCTCTGACTTAATGAAAACAATGTTCTTGATCATCATCACCAATAAAATTACAAGCACATGTTCACTTAAATAACACCACAACACAGAGACGGTCTTTTGTAATGCAGCTTTATTCAGCAGGATAGTTTTCACTATCAAGCAATTTTACTTTTTTCAACATCAATGTGAGCTGTGACTAAAATCACTACATCTCAAGAGCTTCATGTTTACTCATCCAATTATTTCTTGCTTTGCAAAGCACAAAGATATAGCTCAAACTATATCTTCAAAATCAAGGACAGACTCAGTCTTCATAGTATCGCCTCAGTCTAGCTTCGGCCACTTCATCTCGGGAAGTTACCCGTCTTCTTCTATACCAAGTTAGAGGAGGGAGAAAATAGACAGAAATCAGTTAGTTAAAATAATCAACAGAATCTTAATTGACACATATTACAATTTAATCATTTGCAATAATTCTTCCATGATTCCAGCTTCTGAAATGTGTCGACTTGCTTCTTTACCCTCTATTATATCATTGTGAACTTAAATGTGTTGGACAAAATAAGGTACTTGAAGACATCAACACGGGATCTGGTTAATACTGATGATTGCTATGTTTGATAGATTTGAGGTATTTCACAAAGTCTTTTTATTTTTTCATTCGTCTGTTTGAAATCAACAGAAAATATTCAGTGTACTTACCCTCCAAAGTGGAGACCTTAAGGGACAAAAAGATACAAATTTGTTAAATAAACATCAGTATGTTATCATCACATTTGATTTGCATGTAGAACATTAATGATGCTCTCTTTACTCAGTTTTTGGTTTATTATCTGAGATACCAGGATTTAATAAAGATTTTTGCAAAATACAGAACTAAATGAAGTTGTATGTAATAAGTTAGTACAGTCAAGTGAGGTTTTTTGATCTCAGACTAAAGTAGCCTGCTGTTTGTGTCAATCAGAGGTCAATCTGTTAACATCAACTCAATATGTATGAACACTTGTGACTTACCTCCAGTTGTGTCCGTGTTCCCACTACCGCTAATGGAACCATAGGACTGGGCTTCAGCCATGACGACGACCAGCGTCAACACCAGAAAGATCATAACACCCTTCATCCTGAGGAACAAATCACAGTGGCCACATCCAGAATCATTCACTGCCTTCATTCACCAGTGTCAAAGCTCATCACATCTCATCTTAAAGACTTTGCATTTATTAAAGTAACATCAGGATTAAATTGACTTCTCACCTTTCCACAGCTTGTTTGTCACAGACAGCAAAGTGAGCACTGTGAGATCTAGAGGTGATGTGGACGTCTCTGCTGAGCAGTCGTGAGTTACCCGTCTCTTTATAAGGATGGACATGGAATAATTTTATCCAGTCATTCTGTATTTCTCAATGTGTTTTGCAATGTCGAGTTCTGCACATGGATGATAAGATGTTGATCTAATTTCACTTTGTCATGACGGGACATTTCACTGCCCACACAGTCACTCAAAGTTACACAGCACTACTTATCGTTCTGCAGCTCTGTGGACTCACAAAGTGTGACCATTAGAAGTTCTGTCCTATAACTGTTTATATGAATAAAAATGTGTGATGTTTTTGTTCAGACAAGAAGTCATTTATCTGTTATATCAGTAGAATATAATCATGTAATACAACAGGCACAAAACAGAGACAGACTTTTTTAATGCACCTTTTTATTCAGCAGGAATGTTTTCAACATCAAGCAATTTTACACGTTTCTAAATCAACGGGAGCTGTTCCTGAGATCACAACGTACATCTCAAGGCCTTCATGTTTATTCATCCAATTATTTCTTGCTTTGCAAAGCACAAAGATATAACTAAATCAACATTTTCAAAAAGAAAACTGTCTACAGGAGAGCTGCCTCCATCCTTAAAGACCCCACCCAGCCCCAGCACGGTCTGTTCACACTTCTGCCCTCAGGCTAGAGGTACATAAGTGTTAAATCCAAGACCACCAGACTAAAAAACTCTTTCTTTCCCACTGTCATCAGACTCCTTAACAACAGATAGGTGTTTACAATCAGGTATTCTACCTCATAACTGTTCCAAGAAGTTTACATACTACATTTTGCACATGCACAATTGCACTCACAAATTTGCACTGTTTTATGATCATAAATATTGTTGTTGCTTTTTCTTATTTAGCACATTTTGTGCCTTGCAAAAGTGCTTTACTTTGTATATATTAGTTGTATATATTTCTTTTTACATTGTTGGCATTCTGCAGACAGCAAAGGAACAATTTCATTGTACATTGTACATATTTCCATTGTGCATATGACAATAAACACTTTGAATCTTGAATCTTGAATCCGTTCTAGAGCTGCAGAGATTAACTTCATCACTGAGTTTTATATCTTAATATTTTGCCAAATTTCAGGCAACAATGGCAAAAAGGAACATTTTAATACCTTGAAAGTCTTGAAGTCTATTTTGGAAAGAGCCAACAGTACAAATTCCATTTCCACAATCATCATCGTGACTGTTGCAATGTTGAGTTCTGCACATGGATGACAAGATGTTGATCTAATCTCACTTTGTAATGACGGGACATTTCACTGTCCTCACGTCTTTTTTAATTAATGTTTTGATGATGACTGATGAATAGGAAAAAATATCACATAGTGCAATTATTTTTTTGAAACGATATCCTAAATATTCATTGACATGTTGTTAAAAAAAACACTTAAACAATTATGCTGAAGGTGTTAATTTACATTTTATTTATATTTTGCGACATTTCTAAAATAGCTTTCTGTCATTTTCAATTACATCAACAACATATAGATTAATTCAATATAATTTTATGTTTATATAATAAACTTATATTTTTAACATAAAATAAATACCCACTGGACAAAAAAATGTTCATGTTTTGTGTTTTTTCACGTTTGTAATCTGTCAATGCTTGATGTTTCCTAAGAAAGGAAGTGATTTATCAGTTTTATCAGCAGAAGAAGAACAAACAAGGTATTTCAGAAGTCAGAGGTAAAAGGTCAACTTCCTCTTTGTAAAGTTAAAAGAAAATACAGTATATCAGTTTATTGTTAAGTCTTGTAACATAACAGTACATTCTGAAATTAAATGTGAACTAGAGACCATCTTGTGATGGCAGGCGTGTAAACATGATCACGTTGTGACCCATGACTACTCAGTAGTGATTACTACATTGTCACAGGAGTACTCAGTACTGTTATTACCCGGCTCTTAGGCCAGGACAAATACTGGATGGACACAACAGATGACTGAGAATTGAACAGTACCACACAGTAACTTGTCCACTACACCCAAATATCACACAGTTAGACAGGGGCCGTCACAGCACTCGTGGCTTGGACCACATCCATCTTTGAACTCGGCCTTCATTTTGTTCTCACCTGCACACCTGAGAAGTTTCATGACTGCATCTAACACAGTTGTGATGCAATCGTGTTGGCAAAGTCTGCCCACAGACAGACAGACAGACAGACAGACAGACAGACAGACAGATTTTTTATCATTAAGATAATGATAAAAATAAATTCTTACTGTTAAAGCTCTTCCAACATTTGATGGTTCGAGTTACTCAATTGTAGGTATTAGTTCATTTCTTTTTACTCATTTCACATTATAGTAACTTGAATATCTTTGGCTGTTGGACTGTTGGCTGCATCCAAAAGACACATTGATATAATGATCTAATAGGAAGAGAGTTAAAGCTAGGGTCTGTAATGCTGTTCAGAAACACATTTTGTTATACTGGGTGAAATGGTCCTTCTATCCTGAGAGTAGTCAATACATTATGTGTCCAGAAAAAGGAACGAAAATAATCAGACCTGTGTGGCAGCTGCAGGACTGAAAAAAAGCTGACCAATCCCTGCTATTCTGCCCGAATAGTAAATAGAATAGAAACCAATCAGATGCCTTCATGTCTTGATCTGTCTGTGCCCCCACTCTGTCCCTCTCTCCTCCGTGCATGCACACGTCATGTTTCACTGATGCCAGAAATATTCAGCACACTCCTCTGCAGAAATACGGAGTTGCAGGAGAAGACGTTAATTTAGTTACAATGGCAGAGAAAATGCAGCCAGCGTTACTTGTGAAAAAAAAAAAAAAAGGCAAGGGAAAGAAAGCCTGATGCTAAAATGGCTGAGTCGGCTAAGTCAGCTCTCCTTCCTGCCGAGTCCCACTGCCAGACACTCATCATTTAGATGTACTTAATACAAACATTTACCTCTGACTTCATGAAAACAATGTTCTTGATCATCATCACCAATAAAATTACAAGCACATGTTCACTTAAATAACACCACAACACAGAGACGGTCTTTTGGAATGCAGCTTTATTCAGCAGAATAGTTTTCACTATCAAGCAATTTGACTTTTTTCAACATCAGTTGGAGCTGTGACTAAAATCACTACATCTCAAGAGCTTCATGTTTACTCATCCAATTATTTCTTGCTTTGCAAAGCACAAAGATATAGCTCAAACTATATCTTCAAAATCAAGAACAGACTCAGTCTTCATAGTATCGCATCAATTTATAGTCCGCCACTTCACCTCGGGTTGTTCCACATGTGCATCTGCATTGAAATCTATACCAAGTTAGAGAAGGGCAGAAAAAAAGAGACAAATCAGGTGGTTGAATAATCAAGAGAGGTTGATCAATAGAATCTTAATTGACAAATGTTTCAATAATTGAATAATTGTGGAATAATTTCCAAACAAAAATGACAGAAATCCACTGAATCCAGCTTCTGAAATGTGTCGACTTGCTTCTTTACCCTCTATTATATCATCGTGAATTTAAATGTGTTGGACAAAATAAGGTACTTGAAGACATCAACATGGGATCTGGTCAATACCGATGCTTGCTATGTTTGATCGGTTTGAGGTTTTTCCACACAGTCTTTTTATTTCTTTTATTCGTCTGTTTGAAATAAAATGAAGATATACAGTAACACTTACGTTTCAGCTGGGATGGCTAAAGGGAAAAAACATGAAAATGAGTCAAATAAACATAAGTATATTATTCTCACATTTGAAAATCGTTGCATGTAGAACATTAATGATGTTCTCTTTACTTGGTTTTAGGTTCATTATCTGAGATACCAGGACTTAATAAAGATTTTAGATAAACAGAACTAAAGTTGTATGTAGTAAGTTAGTGCAGTCAAGTGTGATTTGTTGATCTCACACTGAAGTCGCCTGCTGTTTGTGTAAATCAGAGGTCAGTCTGTTAACATCAACTCAGTTTGTCTGAGAGCTTGTGACTTACTGATTGGGGGCTGTGGCTTTCTGCATCCACACCAAGTTAAGAAAGGGGGCAACAAAAGAGAGAAATCAGTTAGTCAAATTAATAACAGAGGTCGGTCAACAGAATCTTAAAGACACATATTTTAATAACTGAATAATTTGCAATAATTCTTCAATCAAAAATGACAGAAATTCACTGATTCCAGCTTCTGAAATGTGTTGACTTTCTTCTTTGCCCTTGTGAATTTAAATGGGTTGGACAAAACAAGGTGTTGGAAGACGTCAACTTGGAATCTGGTTAATACTGATGCTTGCTATGTTTGATAGGTTTGAGGTATTTCACAAAGTCTTTTTATTTTTTCATTTGTCTGTTTGAAATCAACGGAAAATATTGAGTGTACTTACCCTGATATATGGACACCTTAAGGGACAAAAAGAAGAAAATGTGATAAACATCAGTATATTATTATTATTATTTAATTATTATTATTTTGATTATTATTATTATTATTATTTTTATTATTATTATTAACTCAGTATGCATGAACACTTGTGACGTACCTCCAGTTGTGCCTGTGTTCCCACTATTGACAATATCACCCTCCCCGGGTTCAGCCGTGAGTACGACCAGCGTCAACACCAGAAAGATCATAACACCCTTCATCCTGAGGAACAAATCACAGTGGCCACATCCAGAATCATTCACTGCCTTCATTCACCAGTGTCAAAGCTCATCACATCTCATCCAAAAGACTCTGCTTTTATTAATGTAACATCAGGATTAAATTGAATTCTCACCTTTCCACAGCTTGTTTGTCAGAACCAACAAAAACCTGGTGTCACAGACAGCAAAGTGAGCACTGTGAGATCTAGAGGTGATGTGGACGTCTCTGCTGAGCAGTCCTGAGTTACCGTCTCTTTATAAGGATGGAGATGGAATCATCTTATCCAGTCATTCTGTATTTCTCAATGTGTTTTGCAATGTCGAGTTCTGAACATGGATGATAAGATGTTGATCTAATCTTGTTTTTTTTCTAAATAAATGTTTTGATGATGACAGATCAAAACAAAAATATATCACAAAATGGAATTCCTTTATTGAACAATATCTTTGCGTCTGTTGATATGTTGTTGAAAAAAACCTAAACAATTATGCTGAAGGCCCTAATCTACATTTTATTTATATTTTGTGACATTTTAAAATTATTGTTTTGTAATTTTCAATTACATCATCAACATATTGATTCATCTGATATCATTGTATTTGTAACATAAAATTAAATACCACCTGGACAGAAAATGTTCATGTTTTGTGTTTCAGCCTCACACGTTTGTAATGTCAATGCTTGATGTTTCCTAAGAAAGGAAGTGATTTATCAGTTTTACCAGCAGAAGAAGAACAAACAAGGTATTTCAGAAATCAGAGGTAAAAGGTCAACTTCCTCTTTGTAGAGTTTAAAGAAAAATACAGTGTATAAGTTTATTGTTAAGTCTCGTAACATAACAGTACATTCTGACATGAAATGTAAACTGGAGACCATCTTGTGATGCAGGCCTGTAAACATGATCACGTTCTGATCCATGACTACTCAGTAGAGATTACTACATTGTCACAGGAGTACTCAGTACTGTTTTAACCTGGCACTTAGGCCAGGACAAATACTGGATGGACC
Source organism: Diplodus sargus (assembly GCA_903131615.1). Lineage (NCBI taxonomy): Eukaryota > Metazoa > Chordata > Actinopteri > Spariformes > Sparidae > Diplodus > Diplodus sargus. Next base: position 15,984 of record CAEMYA010000010.1, read on the forward strand.
CATCACATGACTGAGAATTGAACAGTACCACACAGTAACTTGTCCACTACACGTAAATATCACACAGTCAGACAGGAGCCGTCACAGCACTCGTGGCTCGGACCGCATCCATCTTTGAAGTCATTCACTCATTCTGTTTCATGACTGCATCTAACACAGTTGTGATGCCATCGTCTTGTCTTTGTATTCATTACACTTATCACCTTTTCACAGATTCTTTGTTAGAACCAAAATCTAACAACAGAAAATATTCTAGATCTCTCACACATCTATCACCGACTGCAGGACAGAGATGGAATAATCTTATCCAGTCACTCTGTATTTCTAAATGTGTTTTGCAATGTCGAGTTCTGCACATGGATGATAAGATGTTGATCTAATCTCACTTTGTAATGACGGGACATTACACTGTTCTCACAGTAACACAAAGTTGCACAGCACTACTTATCATTCTCCGGCTCTGTGGCCTCACAAAATGTGACCATTAGAAATTCGGTCCTATAACTGTTTACATGAATGAATATAGAATATGTGATGTTTTTGTTAACATAAGTAATTTATTTATTATATCAGCAAAATATCATCATACAAAACAAAAGGCACAAAACAGAGACAGACTTTTTTTAAATGCACCTTTTTATTCAGCAGGAATGTTTTCAACATCAAGCAATTTTCCATTTTTCTTAAATCAGCGGGAGCTGTTCGTGAGATCACAACGCACATCTCAAGGCCTTACCCATCCATATATTTCTTGCTTTAAAAGCACAAATATATAGCTGAATCAGTATTTCTCAAAAGAGCACTGTTCACTCAAAAGTCTAACACTGCGGCTGAGCGACCCTGTGTGTAAAATGGAGAGCCCCTTCTTTCTGCCAGCCGACTCTGCCCCTACATGGACAGAAGGTTTTTCTTTCCAGGCATCCAGTTAACTGTGCTGCGGAATTAGCGCATTGTCCGTGTCATCAAACAAACAGGCAGGCAGTGCCAAGAGGAAGACATCAAATATGTCACAGCTGGCCCAGAGAGGCTGCACAGTGTGTGTGTCGGGCTGATATGCAGTATCAGGCTCATGTTGCCCTTGTGATTACATAATAGATGTCAGTCAAATCTTCTCTGGATGTGACCGACCATACAAACATTTCTTGTTTCCCCAGGCTCAACATCCAACAAACTGCAGAAGCTGCTTTTGTGCAATAGTCTTTTTGGGTTCTTTAATGGCTCTATTCAAACCCCATAGTGTTGCAGGTATTTGGAGAACTCTGTGGTTGTGTTTATGTAGATTTGCTGTCATACAGTAATACGTTGGTACACATTTTGGGTTAAACTTGTTTTCGGCTTCTTATGCACATACTTAAAAAAAGTATATGCACTTGTTTGTTCGTACCCTTAACACTTAAACCATAGGACTTATGCACTTTAGGTTTCCTTGATGAACAGCAATTACCATGCTCAGATGAGGGCTTGAAAATAGTTTATATTTTTTTACCTTCTTACTTTATCGATGGTGATATGTTGTGGTTTCTTTCGTGAGACAACTGTACTTATTGTAAGTTGCTTTGGACAAAAGCGTCCGCTAAATGCCCTAAATGTCAATGTAAATGGAAGTTGGGTGAAGTTAAATGCAGGGCATCAAAGTCCACATGAGCAAGAGGTCGGGGTGGACAGTAAAACAGGAACAGGGCTTTCATCCAGATGACCACCATTTGTGCCCGGTGTGAAACCAAAGTCAACGTGGAGTTATTTCAGTTTACTTTGAGGCAAGTAGAGCGGCGTCACATACCAGGAGTTAACATTACTGAAATTAGGTATGTAGTATTTTTTAACTCAACCCCAATGTTTTACTTAACTTTAAACACAATACAAACGGGTTCAGAGAGGACCAAAAAGTCTATAGTTTTGACACAACATATCCTAAGAGAGCTATGAAATTTGACATCCCCCATCTGTACTCACTACATCGTAGCTTTTCTTAGGCTAAGGTGTGCATATGAGGTAGGAACTTTTTAAAATACAAAAATACAAAATTCTCATTTATCTTATCGGTATTGTTCATGAGAAGCTGGTAATTATCACTTATTGTATCTGCTAAAAAAAACATCCATATTGAGCCTCACTAGTTTTCTTACCTGAACCTAACACAGCTGCCAACAAACGGTGCAGTACACCCATCGCTTTACAATAGTGTGGTCATTTATTTCGGGAGTAATGATATATGTCGTCGTGAGAGTCACTGAAAATTGTCCTATTCAGACCTATGGGTATGAACATGTGTTGTCTAAAGGGATGTTTATGATACTGTTCCACCTTATGACATCTTTCCCCTTTTGCTCCTCTGTGCTCCTATTGGTCAGTGTTTAGAACGTATATAGAATTTATTGCGGAAGCCGGAAAAAAATAAAATCTGACACGTCTTTCTGTCAGCACATTGTGAAGTGTCTTAGATGCGGCGTAAGAGATGCGGTGTCAGTCGTCGTCTATTTGGATTTCTCTTTCCAGACGTCAATAGTTGGTCTGATATCACGCAGTCTGAATCCAGCATAAGAATGCAAAAAATGTCCAGACACCAGCCGATAATGATCCAACGTCAAGAAAAACATGTTATATCAATGACTTTGTGGTAATGGTGATTTAGAAAAAAAAAAAAAAAAAAACAGCATCACAAAAAAAGCTTTTATGTAACCACAGTGTTCTATCATGTCACCTTCAGACATGCAGTATGCCAGGAATGTCCACAGACAGGAGCTGCAGGAGGTGACCATAGGAACACAGTGAGGCTGGCCCGACCAAAACCAGTACCACAAAGTGACTATTGTTCACTCTGGCAGCCATCCCAGTGGCTGCCCTCCACACTCCCCGCGTTGTTTTGGAACAGCCTGTTTTTGTTTCAAAGACAGAGTACCCCCGAGTGATGATCCCAATTATTATTAATTACACATCATGCAGTTATCACGGCCGTACGAAACTACCGTAGAAAACTGACAATTTACATACATTGTTCTGCTCTCAGTGTCACGCTGAGTCACAACAAACACAAATTAGCTGTCTGAGCCTGTCACCACACGTCCGTATCCTGTAATATGTCCCACTTGATATATGGTGGACCTTATTGCACAGCTCAAGAGACACAGGATGTTCTTTCCAAAGAGGGTTGAACACAATGCAAAAAGTCATAAAACCAACACATGATTTATTTGTGGGATGAAAATGAACATATAATATTTATTATTATAATATTTAATATTTATCCTTCGATTATGCTGATTTTGACAACCCACAAATTCAGCCCCACGACCCAAAAAAGCTTCATTTCATACTGAAACAAACTCACTGCAGGTGGGAATCTGACAGAAAGTGCGGTGGACTCGGGCAGATGAGACATGCATGCAGAATAATTTTGCATTCGCTTGATTTTGCCTGCGTCAGGGAACCTCTCGTCTGAAAGCATTTATAACCTACATGGTGTAAACCTTCACATCACTGCTGATGTTTTGGCATGGCTAGCTGTTGTTAGCTGGTTTGGCCGAGGCTGATTAGCAGCTCTATGATATACGTAGTTGTTATGTAAGGGATAGTGTATATAACGGTGCTCAGTATCGAGATAATAAGTCCCGACAGGACGAACCAGACCCCAAAGCGGAGGGCTCTGATCCGTCCCGAAGAGACTTATTTTCCTCTCTTTTTCTTTTCTTGACCTTTGACGACAACTCAGCCTTTTGCCAAGATTCAAAAATCACCGTATTTATCTAAAATATTATATATTAAAGTTAATGTGAAACTCATCCATACTAGTGGCATAGGAGTAGTTTTTTCCGATATGAAGTAGACTACAGATCAGCAGACGTCGCTTAGCAACCGAAGACACTGGAGTGATAAGCGACCGGACCACTTGTGCAGCAAAGATTTTACTCTGAAATGGTCGTGATCCTGTCGGAATCCTATAAAACTTTAGTCCGTCGGTGGAATAGCGATTCGTACGACGGTATACGCAACGACCAGACGAGCAAAAGTTTGTAAATGCTTGCTAACCAGTTGCCGCCTCGTCTTTGTCAGTCAGAGCTGCCGGAAAACAACACTACTCCTGCATATATTTTATGACGTTGGCTGAAAAAGGGTCTATGACAGGGGTGTGTTTTTCACGCTGACTCGAGGAAGTCTAACCCAGAGACTTCACTCGCTCGTCTGCTACTCATTCAGAACGTAACCGGCTGTTTGCGCTATCCTGCTCTGACTCGACTCGCGAGCTACGAGTCTGCTGCTGTGGTTCTGGTGCTACGGTCGCTTATGGATGGAGAACATTAATTGCATCTAAAGCAACTTCTAACTTCTGGTAACTGTAGCTGCAGTTAGCCAGTAAGCTCAGTTGGCCATGCAGCTAGCTAACTCTGGCTGGATCAGACTGGGAGGCTGAAGCACTTGGATTGTTTGTGTTCACACCGCTATCCCACAAGCTTTGGGACCTCTGGAAGGAGGAAGTCCTGGCCCAGAGCAGAGAATGCTGGCAGTGAGCGGCGGCAGAATCGGCTCCAGAAGCAAAGCTGGGTGACCTGTCAGTGGAACAGTACTCAGCAGCCTCTACTGACAACGTGACAGAGGTGAAGAAACCAAACAGGATGCTGACAGGGGAAGCTAAGAAGGAAACAAGTGAGAGTGGCAGTGCAACAGGCTGAGCAAGTGTTCTAATCTAGACAATGCTTTTGTCGCAGTAAATGAGGGCCCAAAAGCAAAACACCATGTCCAATATCCAAAGTGCAAGCAACAAAACTGACAAAGACGGGCATGGGCGAAGCTCGCAAACCGAGCAGAGACACACAAACTAAATGAAGCACAAACAAGGATCAAGCTTGGGGAATACAGGCAGGACTGCAAAGCTAAGAGGGAAGAAAATGTGAGCGTTAGTACACACAGTGAGACTGAGGGAAAATCACAGGCTTAGATGCACACTTATTAACAAATGAGAGCACAGAAAACAGGCTGTGCAAGAGACAAAGGCAGTGGAAAGTCACCGCAATACTCATGGGGATGAATTCTACAAAATTAAAGAGGAGACTGAAAGCCAAAACCTTGACATGCTGATCCTTTTGTTTCCAGAGAGGTGCGTAGACTACACGTGCATCTTGTTTTTGGGTACGCGTCAACGTGAAACCAGCTCGCGAAGGAGTCAACATGAGCCGAGGAAAAGCTCCCATGAGATTTAGAAAAAATGCGGGATAGTTCTTTTAGTGCTGTTGTACCCAAGCTGGGTGTCAGAACAGGCTGAAGGTGTCACAGGAGCATCTCACAACTAACATGCTGTAAAATAGTAACCTGTGATATGTTACAAACACTGTTCTACTGGCTGTTTTGTGAATAGCAGCACACTGGATGTAACATATCAGTGTCACTTTGCTTTAGTGTCACATAAGATTTGCTGACGAGCTTGTAAATACATCAGACTACAGTCTGCTCTAATGCGTTTGACACAGTGGACACATTTTACAGGCTGGTCCATAAAGTCCTCGCTCAGGCCCTGCGGTTTTTTGTGGCTTCGTACTTTGATGATACTTGGCGACGATCCCGTTAATGTATTCTGCACATGCCCAGATGTCTCCCTCTGCCGAGTCCCGCTCCCGAACACTTGACACGGCTGTTAAGAAAAAAAGACGATAAAACGTTTGTTTAACACGTCAGTTTGAGGACTTTTGCATTGTTTTCATGCATGTTTTTGTGTTTTAAACATTGAGAGAAAACAAATGTCAAATCCAACATGTATAGCTGTATATAAGTTTGGGTCAGAAATCATGCTTACTGCTGAGACAATCAGCAAAAAAAATCTGGTTAATCTATCAAATTTTGTCATTTCACAAGCAAAAATGCGAAACATTTGCTGTTCAACCTCCTCGCATTTGAAGATTTCGTAGGTTTTAGACAGTGCGTTCAACAAATAAACAATTTGATCTAAGACAGAATTGATAAGTAGATCGACAGAAAATGAATCTGCAGATATTTTAACATCTGATTGTTCAGTTTGAGTTTTGGAAGCAAACGACTGCCTCACAGTGTACCGTGTGCCTCCCTGAGCTGTGCTGTTCCCGAGCAATGCTGTCAAACATTTTATTGCAGAACATTATGATGTCACAGTGAAGTTGACCTTTGACCTTTTACATGTAAAATGTCAAAACGTTACCATTTTAGCCTGTTGGACATTTGTGTAAAGTTTTGTCATAGTCATAGCACAAAATGTTGAGCGAAGGGGGAGAAAAATGTGTTTTGAGGGTCTGAGGGTGAATTCTACCAAGTTCGCCCTTAGAAGAAACTCCCACAAGGTGTTCTTTAAACGTCACATTCACAAAAGTCGGATGGACAGACATGTGGATGGACAGACATGTGGATGGACAGACATGTGGATGGATAGACGACCCGAAAACACGACGCCGCAGCTAAATCCAGTGTGTATGCGTAAATAATAGGATGAAAAACAAAGCACCAGTGAGCACTGCCTCTCTGGGTTTCCATATCAGGGAGTCCAAGAAAAGTCTGTGTGATGAAAACCATAAACCTCCAAACTGTGATATGGATGTCTTGGCCTTGGAGGAGTCGCACGGGGAGATCAAGTAGTCTGACCACTGAATAACAGACTAATCAGTGACATCACTCCGTCTGCTGAGCCAGCCGTTCAGTCCAGGACACACACAGGGGACAACATCTGTGTTTAGAGCCTCTGTTCACACACACATTAGAAGGAAACCTGTTTCATACCTGACTGATCAATCTGAGAGCACCAAGTGATTATGGACCATTTATTATGCTCATCGGATTGACATCTAAATGAATGACAAATTCAAGAGCACCTTGTCAGCATCAGCGTTTTCATCAAGCCCTCCACGAGGTTGGGGAACTAGTGGCAAAAGTTTGTCCTCACGGGCGGCGTCGCCGCAGTTCCTTTGGAGAGAGCGAATGGAAGGAAAAGACACATAAAAGTAGGAGAGGAAATAATTTCCACTGCTGCCCGTCTCAAATAAAATGAAATTTAAAAGTAATGCAATAAGATGAGAGCTCTCTGAAAGAAGAACCCTCTGGCTTCTCGCTTTGACTCTCTGTGATTTGTATAACTTAACCACAGTTTACAAAAAAAAAAAACACACAATTGCATTAGTATTCAGTTCCACAGTTCCACAAATTTAAAAATGCTCTGTTTTCTCTGTATCCTATGATCACTACTGCAGAACCACTGCAAACTCTTACAACTGAAACGTGCTGCCGCCTTCGGTGAGATAAATGCCAAGTACATCCCACAGGAACGCCACGAAGCTGAGTACAATAAATACAGAAGGTTAGTCGGAAGGTAATTCAGTTAATGATGAAAACAACCAGATTTAATCTTCCACAAAACATTTGTCCCTTTTTAAATCGATACACGATGTTAGAATAATAATGAAAAAATCCTAATACGTTTTTTTTATGTTGATCTAATCAAGTTTGACTGGGAGCTATGATTAGTCAATCTGTCTATTATTTTTCGTGATTAATCAGGTTGTTTCGCCTATGAAATGTCCAGAATGAATGAAACCAGAGAAAAAATCACTATGTTCCCTAATGTAGCTAAAAGCAGTTGTTTTATGGTCTGGTCTTATTTTTTCACAGTCAAAGCTTCTTTTGTGAGTTACTTAATCTGCAGGCACTATCGGTACACACACCACATTTATTAGGTGACATCATTAACTAACCCATGATGAGGTGTTTGCCACAGACAGACATTTACTGACTACTCGCTATTTCCATCTTCTTTGCGGATGACCTAAATCCACAGATCACTTCAGTTTCGGTCCTTCATTCTTTGGGGGGACTAAGATAAAAATCACAACTTCAGGATTTGTCATTGTTTTACATGAAAAATGCAACACAGCCGCTTTTAGGCATGGCGCTTCAAGCCGTTTTCAATCTGGCGCCGGCTCTTTCACTGTGTTTGTTTTTAGCTAAAGGAAAATGGAAAATGACCTTCAGCTGTGCCATGTAGCTGTGAAAATATATTAACAGAGCACAGAAAAGCAGCCACAGTGAGTGAAGAGACTTCAGTTACTCGTAGTGACTTCTGATGTGGCCTTTTGGTGGCGTTACTTCCTCAGCATTTCATATTCAAGTGAGCATTTTTAGACTGTGTGTCTGCTAACAGTTAGCAGCTCTAGTCGACTTGTGAAGGATAACTCCCTCTGCCAGTCATCTCCATGTGGCAGGAAACCAGTGTTTCCTGTTTAAGCTGTATTACATTGAAATGTGCGACGAGCAGATGCGCACATGTCAAATGTCTAATCATACTGTCAGAAGATAAGGCTCGGATGACTCAGGGTTTTACAGACGCATCTGAGAGCAAGATTAATGTTTTGTCTGCCCTGGCTGGTTGGTGCCAAATCGTTTCCCGGCTTTCACTTCAAGTGAAACAGTATTTTGTGCTAATTACATACTGGCAGCAGTAAAATATTGATTGTTGTGACAAAGTGTCACAAAACAAAACAAAACATGCAGCTTTTCCTATTAAACGAGCCAATAAGAGGTCTTAATCATGCAGTTGGATCTTGTACCAACAGCACACACCCACACAAAACACAAACACACACACAAATGATTCACACCCATAAAACTGAGACATGGAAACTGGACCAAACAACTTCACTCAGTGATTTTTTTTTCCTTTTGGCCATCTGATTTAGCTCAGAGTCAAGGCACGACTTTTATCTTTCAATAATCAATCATGATGTTATAATATCCAGACTTGCTAGCGGCTCTGAGAGGTTTTGCGTTGCTTTGAGTTAAATGCTAAGATTGATTGTGGGGTGATTTTTAAGTGCGGGGATTTGCACTTTTTCTTCTTTGAGCAACAAATACAAACATGAAGGAGCTGCAATCAACTTAACCGTCTTTATTCAACACTCCTTTTTCAGGTTTTATCATCGACCAAACGCAACACATTTTGACTGGGGAAACACTATTGTGAAGTACAGAATGTATTATTCAACACGGTGATGTCCCTTCTGTTGTGATCTTGACCAAGACTGATTTCGAGTACTGCCACACGCTGAGGCTGATGGGAGAGTCTAAAGAGGCCAGAACAGCATCTGCAACCGAGACCGACAAGCTTTAGCTTGTGGCATTCATCAGGGTAACAAGCATCAAGTTGTTGTATGTTCTAAAAGTCTTGCTGAAGCTTTCTTGGCCTCTTTCTTTACACTTTTTGGCCTTCTCCCTTCACCTTGGAAGTAGGTGACGTTGTGCCAGAAACCCAGACTCAGCTGATGGGAATGTCACAAGTTGCTAACTAAGCTAGCTAATGTTACTGTTCAGCCCAGGACGATGCCATTCATTTTTACATCCTGCGCTCATCCCGAGCACGAGCCTCTCATCCATTAGCGCAATTATCTGGCTGGTGGGCGTAGTTTGGTCCAAACAGAATAGTTCCCACGGGAAACTGCTCCCAACTGGGTCTGTTCAAATGTATTTTCTTTGGTCCACTGAGCACCACAAGCCACGTTCCATCTAGGTCCTTTATATTCGAGAAAAGGCAGCCAATATCTCCAAAACTGAGCAACTCGTACCAAAACTGCTTGATGCAGTTTTATCAATGTAACTTAACAAATTGCTTTGGGTGATTCCCAGAGCTCCAACAAATCAGTCCCTTCAGGAAATTGTCATTTTGCAATCGCCAATCCCTGTGAATTGTATCATTAACTTATTGTCCAAATCTCCACAACTTTTCTGCAAATTTGTCCAACCATCAAGTATGCAAGGGGATTAAAAAATCGCAAGATTGCAATTTCCTTGAGGGACTGACAAATGTGCAAATGAGTTGAAGGCATTTTAAAAAAAGATGAAAAAAAGAATCTATCTTGCAATCTCCTTCCCTGCCTTGTTGCCGCATTGCTGAATTTCTGCGTGCAATAAAGTCAGTGTGTGTGTTTCCTGCTGTCCCGCAGAGTCACAGCGGCAACCTTGTCAAGAAGCTTGACTGTGGAGTTCAACGAACTCCTGAACGCCTACAAACTCCCTATTCTCAAACCATCTGAAAAACAACTCCCGTCTCCCAAAAACACTTTGGTCTGTGGTGGAGATTCCATGCAGGTCACTATAGTAACTTGTGTTTACTCAGATGACGGAGTCCTGCACAATCTAATCATCCCTTCAGAGAGATAGAGCTCCCTGCATTTACTCAGTGAGCGGGAGGGAAGTCTGCTCCTCCTTCCTCCTCCTGTCTTTGATGCTTCTCTTCTCTGTGCGAGGAAAACTGTTTTGGTAGCAGCAGTCAGGCTGCCTCCCCCATCTTGCACGAGCGAGACAACTTATCCTCCTTGAATTCATCACGCGCAGTGAGGAAATTCTCCTGACAGTAAGTGGAGCCACGTTTGGGCAAAGACGTATGAAACAGCACTTGTTTCCTTTCTCTTCGACAGGCGCTGACGATCTCAAGAGTTTGGTCCGCGTGGACCTTTTCCATCGCCTCGTCAGTGAGGGGCAGCCAAGTGCAGTGAGTGGAAATCGGACCGAACGAGAGACGGCGTTAAAAGAATCCTGCCAACTTCTCCGCCTTGCCGGACGCTTGCAAATAAAAGAAAAACAGGCCTTCGCGCTGTCACTCAGAGGAGATGAGGCCTGGGGTCATCACAGGGAAACCAGTGGAAATTCAATTTGAGGATGTACACAGTGTAAAATAAGGATACAATGTTTTGATGCATCAACAAGACAAATGCAGAGAGCATTAAACCAGCATACACATTTCCACACACACTACCGACTTGGACTGAACTTGCTCTGCAGGGGAAAGTTTGACTGGTAACAACAATACAAGATGAAAATGCAGGATGACTGAAAAACAGCTCCTGTCCTCAGCTTGCATTATTTCTAATGACATAGCAGGGAGCAACTCCACTGGCTTCAAAAGAAGTCTGATGTATGGAAGCTTATCAGAAAATGACCCTACTTCTCACTGGATTTTTATTACCTCAGCAAACAGTTTCCTCATGAGTTTATTGTCTCAGTTGCTATTTTTTAAGTCTTCTTTAGTACAGCATGATGTTCATTTTCTAAATTATCGTCCCATTTAGAGTAAAATAAACAAGTAAAGTGACAAGTCCCTACCACATGGTTTCCCAGTCAGATCCAGTCAGAATATCTTCTGCAGCTTCGTCATTTCATCCAAACATGGGTCACTAACCAAGGCCTCAGAACAGTAGTCTGCAAACCAGCGGGTGCCATCATGATGGATTTACAATTTCTGTGAAGATATTCCAGGGAGTGATTGCATTTGCTACCCCAACATCATTGGGACAGATGCGTAGTACTTATATTAACAATTAGACAGGGCTGTTGAAACAATAGACCTATAATGGCACTGAGAAATGATCTTTCAAAGCGAGCTGGCATGAGACATGTCTACATCTTGAAAATGTATTGACAGGGTGGATATGTCACTTGCTACTAATTCATTGCCGAAAAATAAAACATAAAGCGCTAGGTATCCCGTGGGTTGGGGCAGCTGGGATCCAAACACAAGCATTAAGCTGCCGTCCTAAACAGACACTTGACCATGAGTATATTGAGTATTCTTTAAACACAGAAATGTTTGGAACAGCAGTAATTGACTCTCTCCTTGGTTGCATCACATTGTTGAAACACATGAGCGTAACTAAGTCAGTACTGAACCAGCCACCAGAGCCATTTAAAATCAGCTGACTCATTGAAAAGCAAAATACAGCATAAACAGACAGATATAGGTACAGTGTGTACACAAACATTATCTCACGCAGACACAAAAGTGCCATTTTGCAGCTTTATTGAGCGCTCTCCGTGTCTGGTCATACGCTCTTATCTCCTGCCTGTGTTGTTTGGCTGTTCTCTCATTCGCACACATGCTGCAGAGCACAGCCCGCCCATCCACTCTCCTCCACGGCTCGAGGCCACCCACCCACCGCACCACCAAACAATCCCGACTCTGTCAGATGTTGGTAGCAGCGTGGCAGTTTCCTGCTATGGGTTCCGTACTGCAAAAACCCACAGCCTATTATCCCAGCATGTGGAAATAGATGTGTTTGTCTGGGCTTTTAAAGTAATGAAGACCGTGTTTTTAGAGAAAGTATGGGTGAATGGTACCTGCAAAAACATGTTTAGTTTACTCTCTGAGCCAAAGGAAAGGAAGTCGAGGGACTGCAATGATGATTTTGTGGTTACAGCATACAATATGTGACATGCTATTTGGTGCCATTGTCATTGAAACATTTTAGTCAAGCCTGCAATGACTTATTCTGGAGATTATAGATTTTGATGTTTTGTCAACAAATCCCAAGTCAAAAAACAAAACCAACAATAAATTGATCCTCTAATAAGTATAGTTCATTTTGACGAACATTTCCTCAGTGCCAACTCCATTGGCACTGTTTAATTGCTCAGCTGCTCACAGCTGGCTAGCTCTGTAGGGGTGAGGCGGGTGCAGAGCCAGACCTTCTGGAGGAATAAACACCCGGTGATGCATTGGATTCTGCTCTTAGCTCTCCTCCCATCGTTATAAACCTGTGAGCTCAGAGCAAAATCCAATGTGACTCCAGGTATTGAATCCTTTTGCTTTTAAACTGCAGGAATTAAAAAGTGGATTTATTTTCACTCCTGTTGATCAACCTGAATGCAGCAGCAGGTGACCTCCATTGTCAGGTGTCTATGCACTGTAATGTTGGTTTTTGGCTGGAGCTGGAGCTACTTCATGAACATAACATTACAGGAAGGGAAGAGAACCAGTCTCTGATGAGTGCTATAGTATAGTGATCAGTGTTGACCTTGACCTTAATCTGGCCGTTTGGGGAGAATAAACACTCTGGCGAGTAACCCCAGTGAAGACAAATGATCCCGCTGATCACACTGGCGTAAGTCAGGCACAAATGTTCATGGACAAGGATGTTTTAGCTTTAATCATGTTACATCTAGTCACATTCGACAACATTCTTCCTCACTGTGTCCTGCGAGTTATAGCCTCGAGTAAACTTGTGGATTTCTTTGAGTTTAACATTGTTAGAAACATTTGGGATAATGTATATACGCAGCTCAACAAAATATAAAGTTGTTAGTCCGCTAGTTGTTTTTAGACATCTACAGCTGTTGTGTTTAAGTGTTTACATTCAGCAGATATAGAGTCTATTCACAGTCATTTGATTATTTATTCATTGACTAATCCACCGAAACAATGAGCTAAAAAAGCTTAAAAAGGTTATCAATGGCAGTCTTTTTAGATTACTTTATTTGACTTAATAGTATTGTTTGTTTGTTGTACTGTAAGCCCACACTACGAGGTAGTGAGACTACACCTAAAGTCACCATTTGACCACTGCAACGTTTCTAAGCCACGAACCTTAAATCGTTTAAACTCGCTCCTCATTCACATCTGATCTCAAGTCAAAGACGTCTATTACAAAAGAGGATTTATGCTGTTCCTTCATCTGCCCTTTTGTTTTCCTCCTCGCTCAGCAGACCTTCACGCAGCAGCTGCCTGTAATCCAAGGCATCCTTGTCTGGCACATATGCTGTGAGCCGTTTCACCTGAGGCTGTTTTTCTGAAGATTGAATCGACCAGATGGAAAGTGATGACATGAAGAAACGGCAGATTTCAGATGGAGGGCTGGGCTGCAGGAGACTGGCAGCGCTGTAACGTGGTTTTAATGTTGATGCGTCAGATGTTATTTTGTCTTCAACCAAGCACTTTTAAAACTTCTGCAGTTATGGAGGTTTTCATTTTAAGTTAGCTACTTGTCAACCTTATTGTAAAAGACTAAAGTACACTTATTTGGCATTAACCTGTCATGAAGTAATGCTACCTTAATTACCAAACTACATATCTCCAGATTAGCTGATTTTGAATTCTTAAGATTAACTTCTTCTCTTGTTAAAATCCTCCTGCTTTTCCAACAAGTTGAACCATTTCAAAAGCCACTGCAGCATCTTCAAAATACACTGTCCTAAAGCAGGGACAGTACGTACAAATAGTCTGTCACACACATCGACACTGATAAGCTCTAATGTGACACAAAAGTTGCATGTTTTTGCAGTATAAGTACTCTTAAACACACTTTACTACACTATTCGTCCAGACATGTGCTTCTATCTCCTGCTTGTGTTGTTTGGCAGATCCTCTCATCCACACACATGCTTTGGAACTCAGCCCGCTCTTAACTCACGAAACGTGATGATGAGGAGATTTGTCACAAGACAACAATAATGTCATAGTTTTAAAAAAGGGGTTTATAACACACTATGTTATAGTTGACTGCAAATAAGCCATAGTTCAATCATATGCATACGCAATTTCCCCCCTTAGGGACCAATATAGTATTTGTCATTTTGACATGAAAGAGGAAGTGGACAACCACAATGAATGCTGTGGTTTCCCCTGATAACACTGCATAAAATGCACGTGGAGGATGTAGTTTTTTAAGTCATTTTGCCAAGAAAAATTGAACAGGAGATCCTGTTGAAAATATAGTCATCATATGCCGTTAAAATAAAAGCTATGACAGAAAATTAAAGGTTTCAACAAATACACCTTTATAATAAACCAGCTGAAGCCAGCTGTGCTGTAATCATCTGCTCCTACAGCAAAGTAAGACTTTCGGGATAAATGGAAAGTTAAAGTCACAAGCCTCTGATCCATGAAATCAATTTCACTTCCATAAATCTCCATTAAATTCAGCAGCATGTCAGCTAGCTCGGTGCCGTTTCCTGCAGAAATTCTGCTTTGGCAGAACCAAACATTTACAGTTTTTAAGAAATTCTATATATCTTCTGATTACAATGCGAGGAATCATGGGGTTTGATTATTTAATTCTTAAGCATGCAAGTCATTCACGCTGGGTGCTTTTTGTCAGAAAACAAAAGCAATTCGTTGTTGCAATTTATTTCCAAATCCGTGGCATAATGAAGTGTGGCAGCACTAGCGGGAAAATGCCCATAAACCAGCCCCCAAACTACATCAAAATATAAACAAAACATATATATTTACAGGGAATGCCAACGTCATTCCACGTATTTATTCATCAATACTTATAACTTCTCTGATGAAGACACATTTGATATTATCACCACTGCATTTTACTACATTGTCATTCATTATCTGTTACACCAGCGTCCCCTTATGGTACTGGTACCCACAGGGGGAATGATAGCTGTTTGCACACAGATTAATGCACATTTATCCCTGCGACAGATTGGGGAAATCACAACACAATCATAGTGGCAATTAACCCCAATTTCTAAACATTTAACCATCTCATTATCACTTCATAACAGTTTAATGGCACGACTACAAAGTGTGGTGAGCAGGCCATAAAGAAAGAAAGCTGCAGTCATGAAAGGATCACAAAGAACAGTGGCATACACAAGAGCCAGATGTGCAGGCACATCGCGTGGGATCGACCCAAACAACAAACACTTTATGAAAACAAAGGCTAAATAACACATGGTATGTGAGTCTCAAACTGAAATAAGACTGTTCCTTTTTCCTCAGACTGTTTACGACCTCTGAGGAACACAACAGCTGTTTTTTTGTTAAAGAAAATGTAAATAAAATTCAGCATGGAAATATTTCTTTATTTCATTACATAATAATGGGTGCAATAAAGTGATTTTACCAGGGTCATATCATCCTCTGGGTATTTACAGGAATGACATGTGAACAATAAACCTATAACTCTATTTTAATACAACTTGATTCAATAAAAAAAAACAACCTCTTGCAAGCCTCAGTCCACGTACAAGTTTGCTAATTTGCTATTGCATCTTGAGATTCGAAAAAGAGCAAT